>PITA01025345.1:0-24557 GCA_004023965.1 Spilogale gracilis
AAAGGAGGGGTGAGGGGCCACCGGGGTAAAGGAGGGGTGAGGGACCACCGGGGTAAAGGAGGGGTGAGGGGGCGTCAGAGGGCCGTCAGGGTGGCTTTACAACCTGATGTGCCAGGAGGCTCTCCTTCAGCCCAAACAGCCCTGTGAGCTCTGAAGGCAGGAACCTGTCCAGGGTCCCCAGGAGCCAGGAGTGACGCGGGGGAACCCGGGCCCGGGTCCATTTTCCATACCCTCCTCAGGGGCTCTGCGTGCCGACGCTCCGGATGTCGCCCGGGACGATGTCTGGGTCCTCAGCAGGTGCTCAGCGGTCTGTCCAGTAGTCGAGTGGCCTGCTCAGGCCCATGGCCCTGAGAACGCTGTTCTGTGCACATCAGGGTCCATGGTGGGAGCCGGCCAGGTGCAGAGGTCTGGGTGGGGCCCCACATAGATCGCAGAACCAGTGGGCTTGGCTGGTTTGGGAAACCGTGACCTCAGAGGCTGTCCCCAGACCTCCCTCCACCTGCCGCCCAGGATCTCCCCTTCTCTGAAACCGCGCTCTGCACCCCTGCCTGGCCCCCAGCCCACTTTGCTCACAGCAGGGACTCCTGAAGTTCACGGATTGCCCTGTCTCCGAGGCTGCTTCTCGGAGTCGTCGCCACCACGTGCCCTCCGGAAGCGTCACCTCAAGGCGCGGGCCACAGTGCTTGGGGGCCGCTGGCTTTAGGCAGTACTGAGGCTCGGTGGCCCTGCGGCCCCAGGCTCTGGACTCCTGGGGTGTCAGCCCTCTGACCCGGCCAGCGCCCACTGTGGGACGTGCGAGGGGGAGTGGGTCCTGAGTGCCCCCCGGACCTGCCCATAGGCCCTGGAGCCTCTCAGGAGGCCCGCCCCCGAACTTCCCACTCCCTCCAGGACAGACTGTCCAACCAAAGGCCCAAGGTGACGCAGTAGTTCGCGACTCCACGTGTGGGTCCCAGGCCGAGCGGGGTGCAGACCCTGGGCCCTCTACTCAGCCTGGCCACGCCCCACGGAGCTTTGGCAGGAGCGAGGTACGGAGAGGACACAAACAGTGCACTGCGCCTGGGTCTGCGTTCGCTGCGCCAGCCGGATGGTCCCAGTGACTGGAGAGGAGACGCACGTGCCCGCGGAGGCCGGGAGGGCCGGCATTGCTGCTGTGACAGTCACCGCCTTGGGCCCTCCGGGCCAGCTTGTGTTGTCACAGCCTTAGACGGAACGCCAGCTCTGGCCTTCTCTCTGCTACCCCACTGCTTCCGGCAGCCGGCCCGGGGTGACTGCCCGCAGGACGGTGCCGGGAGGGCTGAGCGGGGCTCCTGCCTGCCCCCTCTCTCCGTGTGTGAGCTGCTCTCACACAGAAGCCCCTCAGAGGTTCCCCGCAGAAACACCCGACTGCTCCGCTGGCTCGGAAGGATTTTTACTCTACGTCCCTTGGATTTCCTGTTTCTTTTTCTCTAAATGCCTAAGGATGGACTAGGTTGAATTTTTCTAGATTCCTCTTGGTACAGTTCTCTTCTCCTTCTTGGAAGACTTTTTATTTTTTATTATTATTTAAAACTTTTAAACGACTGTCTGACAAGTGCCTCCCACAGCTCCGTTGGGCCTGGCGCTGCGCTCGCCACCCCCCCCCCCCCAGTGCCCCGGCCCACCCACAGGCCCGAGTGCCAGACTCATTATTTCATTCTGTCAGCACCGTGGAAAACATTTGCTTTCCGGGAGGTGACCCTACTTTCAAGGCCAACCTTCGGAGAAAACAGGACATGAGAGCTGGTTTTGGCTTCGAGGCCCAGACAGGCCTGTGTCCTC
This sequence comes from Spilogale gracilis, assembly GCA_004023965.1. Lineage (NCBI taxonomy): Eukaryota > Metazoa > Chordata > Mammalia > Carnivora > Mephitidae > Spilogale > Spilogale gracilis. The sequence goes on from PITA01025345.1 coordinate 1,798, forward strand.
ACTGGCATCCGCGGCTCCCTCTGGCTCAGCAGCCTCACGGGGTTTAAGTTCGTCCAGAGGTTCCCTTTGTCCCCTCAGGGCCACTCCTGGTGAACCTGAGGAGTCTGAGCTGGCTTCCCCCGCACAGTGTAGGTCGCTGCCTGGTGTGGCTTCTCCCTTGTCCCCCTCCCCCGGCATGGGGCCAGGACCACCCCGATGACTGGACACAGGGAAGCCATGCCCCATGCAAAGCAGCTTGCTCCAACGCCTTGCCTAGCGGTGGAGGTCGGGCCGGGCACGCCCTGTCCTTCTGCCTGGGGAGGGCGCCTTGGTACCCCGACCTGCCCAGGCTCCCCAGGGACGTGGGGGGCCCCAGCCTGCTTGACGGGCCCCTCGGGCTGCCATGCCGGAGGAGAAGTGAGCCCCTTGGTACCAGGCAGACCTTTTAAACTGGCCTCAGTGAGGTCAACCTCCTGGGCATTTTGATGAGCGCGAGGCCTCTCTCATAACGCCTCAAGTCATAGTCAACAGACGCTGATGTCTCCCACAGACATGTCACGGGAGGACACCAGCATGGCCTCAGAGCCCCGAGGGGCTGCCTGGGAGACAGACGTGTAGTCGCGTCCCAGGGACACAGGCCAGAGCCGGGACGGCAGAGTTGCGGCGGGAGGCCTGCTCTGAGCCTGTCCCCGCTCCCGATGGGCCGGGGACCTGGGGCCGGTGCTTGCCATCTCTGGTCCGCAATTTTTTCATCTGCAAAGTAGACGTAGGGATGGGGCCTGCTTTATTCACTCGCGGGGATCCAATGGGATGATTGAGGAAGCGTTGTCCCAGAACTGACAGAGCAAGGCTGACCAGGACCAGAGGTCTGCAGCTCCTGAAACCCGTGCGGGACCAACGCAGAGAACGCACAGGAAACGCCTTCCTATCTACAAGAAAAAGACAGAGACTCCAATGGAGAACGGGCAAACGATACAAATAGGGGATTTGCAGAAGCGCCCAAAGCCACGAATGGGCCTCGGACATGGTGGTTGTCAGAGGGATTTAAACCAGAGCGACGTGCAGGGCAGATGTGGGGCCGCTGGGGCTGTGGGGAAGGGTCGCCCCTCGGCTGGCCACGCTTGCCAGACCCCAAGTCACACACCACAGGGAGCCGAGGCCCCCGCTGCGCCCAAGGGAAGAGCGAGGCTGGGGTTACGGCCTGTGTCGGTCCAGCCCCGGCAGCAGGGTCCAGCAAGACCAGGCCAGAGTTGAAGGACGGAGGGCACTGCGCAGCTCGGGCACCGGGCAGGCCCCCACAACCCCCGCGAGAGGCAGGAAACGCCGGAGCACATGGGCCCGACTCTGCCCGTCAGCTGGGAATGAGCGTTCCCCAGGGCTGTCCCCATCGTGCACAGACGGGCCCGAGCCGGTGACGCTGGGCAGGGAAGAGCGGTGGCCTGAAGGGCGCAAGGCCAGGGCTGAGCACCTGATCTAGAACAAGCATGGTGAGCTGGGGTTTCTGCCCCCACAGCAGAGGGAGACAGGGAGGCTCGTGCGGCTGCTGACTGCTGAGGGGGTCGGGAGGAGGGACAGCGACCTCCTGTGTTTCTGGGAGTCTGCAACGGGGACACTGACATGGAACGGGGCCAGGGTTGGTCCTTAGACAGGAAATTGGGCCACGAGATAAAGGCCGTAGGAGGCAAGTAGATGGATGTGGCCTGTCCCTGCATGGCGGGCAGAGGAGGACACAGTCACTGCTGGCCAGTAGTGTCCCGAGGAGGGGAGGGGGAGAAATGGGGCCCTTTCAACAGGGACTGGGGTGGGACTGGCCTGGGGCTGGTCCACTTGGGGTACAGTAAGAGGTACCCTTGGTCTCTGAGGTCCTTATTCATGGGACTGGATGGTACTGGGCAGGGGCAGGTTCCATGGGACACAGATGGCTCTCCTTTGTGCCATCTTGAGCTTGAGGGGCCTCCAGCTCGAGAGCTTTGTGTGCCAGGAGAGATCTCTGGGGTCACTGCAAACCCTGAAGCAGGGGAGGCCCCTGATCGTGTCTCTGTCAGCTGTGGGTCCTGCTGACCCCCACGGACCCCCCGTCCCTCCTTCTGTCCTGTCACAGCAAGGCTTGGGCCTGGCTGAGATTCTGTGGTCAAGATGCCAACGTCGACTTCCCTAGGCCTGCGTGTACACGCCCCCCCGGGGCACCCCAGCCCAGTGGGGCTGCTCCCTTTCCGATGAGCTGGCCTTCAGGCATGCCACGGGCAGGAACCCTTTACCGTTCTTGGCCCCAGGGGCCAGGTTCTCGGCCGGCAGGCTCCCGTGGAGACAGACCGGCCCCAGGAGCTGGCCTGTGGCAGGAGCGCTGTGCCGGGTGTGGGCCGCGGGCCCAGCTTCCCGCAGCTGCGGGATGTGACCCGCACGTCACCTGGAGGTGTGCAGAGCTGCCCTGCCTACACCCTTCCCCGGGGTGGCTGTCCTCTCCTGCCCTGTGCCCCGGGGCCAACACCGCTTTCCTGTACCGGGACCGTTTCAAGATATGGCCCCCGCCGAGGAGTGATTATAGATTAACAACATTGGGAAGAAACACACAACGCCTGTGTGGCCCCAACAGGAGTCTGGTCAGTGTGAGGGGCAGAGGCAAGCCACCCCAGGCTGCACGGGGACTGTGAGTCCCAGAGCAGCGGCTCTGCGTCTCGGCGTGCGGCCCCTCGCCGTCCAGCCTCGTGGTGCTCCGGACGAGGCCGGGCTGACCTCCGCGTTTGCTGAGGCGCCCCTGCCCTGGGGGTAGGCCCCTGCTGAGGAGGTAAGGGTGTTTACCCTCCATTAGGGGATGAGAACCCCGGGACAAGGCAAAGCCCATTCGCCTAAGTCCCATCTGCTCCCACTTGAATTTACGATAATTTGGACAAAAGTGGATTGGAGTTTATCTTCTGGGCTAGGCATTAGAAGCCGAGGCACTGATTTGCTATGCAAAATACTGTCAGTGAAATCGCGTCACTGACATCAAAACGATGCGTTTTCCCAGTAGGTGAGCCCTGGGACTCTGGGACAGAGCCGTCTCGGGTTTCCCGCCCGCTACTCGGCCCTGCTGCTCGTTGCTGGGGCTCCAGGGCCAGATTTTCTCGCCCTGTCCTGACCCTTGGCCCCCTCACGTTTCAGAGCTGTCGCGTCCTGGTTCAGCTCCTGGGCGAGCTCGGGCTCCCTCTCGGTAGGGCCCAGGTGGCACTGGTTTCCAGGGTCTCCCCTTCTTTCCAGCAAAGCGCCGTTGTGGCGAGCCAGGGCTGCCTAGGACGGTCCAGCTCCTCGGCCGGCACATCTCCCCCTCCGTGACGTTCAAGCCTGGCTGTCCTAGCCTTGCTGGTTCTCCCACAGGGCATCGAGGCTCAGAATGAAGGACTTGCCCAGGAGGTGGCAGGGCCAGGATTTGAGCCACATCTGGTTCCAAGTCCCAGACTTTCCTTTCTCAGCCTGAGAGTGGTGACCCCAGCTCCCAGAAGCACCTCCACTCCTAGGATGAGCCCCGTTCACAGGGCTGGCTGAGTGAACATGCGGGATGCGGGGGTTCCTGGTGAGGTCCATGGGGCTGGGGCCACAGACGGTCTCCTGCCCAGAGCAGGAGGCAGAGGGCTCCTGGGTCCTGCCCCGTCCTGCCTCCAGGGGCCGGGGTGAGGCAGGTGTGGACTGAAAGCCGTTGCTGACAGGGATGCTGGTGTGTGTGGGCAGCGACTTCCCTGCCCCGTGTGCCCCGTGTCCTCTTGGCACACCTCTGTTTATTGTCTCTGCATCAGCTCACGCCCCTTCCCCTGGGCGTATTTCCTTCATAACAGGATGGCGGACACAGCCGCTGCTCAGGGCTGCTCCAGTTGCCGAAATCCCAGAGAGGCCACGACGGCAACTCCCGGGGCTAGAGAGCCCCCCGCGCATCAGGGTGTCCCCTGTTCTCAGGCGCCTTGGACAGCAGCCCGCGGCCACTGGGGTGTCACCCTGAGCAGGCTGGCTGGGAGGCCAGGGTCTGTACCCGCCCCTGCCCCTCATGCCCCTGAGCAGGCTGGCTGGGAGGCCGGGGTCTGTACCCGCCCCTGCCCCTCATGTTGAGCCTTCAGTTTCAATTTTATTCATGATCGCTGAAGTCGTCTCAATGTTTCATCGTGCAAGTGCCAGGATTTCTGGGCTCCCTGCGTTTCCTCTCAATTCTGCTGTAAGTTTGCCCATTCTTTCCTGAGCTCATTTTCTCTTGAGATACTTCATCAAATGCAGTGCTAACAACTAATTCACCGCAGTGATACTCTGCTTGGAGAGCTCTTCGCCCGGAGCCTGGGTTGCGTTCGGTGCATTCCCTGTTTCCCGGGGATGGCAGGAACCAGCCTTGCTGCTTTGGTCACCATCAGATAACACAGAGTTGTCATGTCCCCAGGAGCCCACCCACCATGCCCGTGTCTCAGGCTTCCCGCCGCAGCTCCTGCAGTGCCCAAGGCTGTGTAGCGACCGACCCGCCGATGCAGGAGAAACGCTTCTCGCTCCCACGTCTGTGTCGATGGCAGAGTCTGCCTCAGGCCGTCGGTGGGGATCAGGTCTGCCCCTCGTCTCCGCGGGACCCAGAGGGACAGGCGGCAGCTCCCCGTGGCACGTCCTTCCCGTGGAGCAGGCCTGGGGACAAGAGTCCCTGCGTGTGTGCTCTCTCTCTCTGAAATAAATAAATAAAATCTTTAAAAAAAAAAAAATGAAACCTCTGCTCAGAAGGGCCACACCATCCCTTCTGCTCACGCTCCACAGGCCAGAGTAGAGGGGCGGGCAGGGAGGAAGCCCCCTGCTGCTGGATGGCCCTGCGTGGGCCAAAGGGCCAAGCGTTAGCTCCAGACGAGGTTCTCCAAAGACAGGGCCTCAGGGCGGCCCCACGCCTCTGCTCCTGAACCCCGGGTGGGAGGACAGAGCACAGGGCTGGGAGCCTGGTGCCCCGGATCCCATGGTCTCCTGTCCTGGCCCAGGCGGCTCCTCAGAGTCCCAGAGTGACAGCTTTCTCTGCTGTGACGTGGGACGAGGGACGTCTGTCCTCGAAGTGCCTTCCTTGTGAGAGACACTGACAGACACCATGTCCCTGGGCGGGTGCAGGGGCCCCGCGTGCAGCACAGTCCCCAGGGCTGAACACTCATCATGGACCTGCTCTCAAGGGAGTGGGCAGCTGTAGGGCGGGCGGAAGTCTGCAGCCTGAGCAGCCCAGCCGCAGGGACCCAGACTGAACCCCCGCCGAGAGCCAAGAAGGGTCCACAGCTCACCCCCAGTCAGCCTGGGGTCTGGAGCCTCAGTGATGGCAGAGGAGGACATAGCCCTGCCCTGCAGAGCTCACGAGCTCTAGAAACAGCCCAGCGCCCTCGTCACTACACGCACAGCTGCCCTCTCGTGTCCTTGCCCTGCGCTGGACGTTTCCATCTGAAGCATTCGGCCCGCTGTGTGTAGTAGGCTGACTGTAGCCCCAGAAAGATGGGCCCCTTTCGTAATCCCCAGAATCTGTGGATGGGATCTCATTTAGAAAATGGGTCTTTGCAGGTGCAATGAAGTTAAGGGTCTAGAGATGGGGTCATCCTGGATTAAGTGAGTAGGTCCTGAGCTGGTTGGCCTGGGGGCTTACCAAGGAGGCTGGACAGTTGACAGGCCGCAGGGGTGGGGATGCAAACCAGGCCAGTGACAGACGGCAGCTCCCAGCCGAGGAGTGCCGCGTTGTCTGGGTGGCCTGGACGCACACACCATGGGGGGTGTGTGTGCAGGAGGTGTGCCTCTGAGCCCTGGAAAGGAAGCAAGGGTGTGTGCATGTCCTTGCCTCTCCCAGCTTCCGGAGGCCCCAGTCCTCCCCTCCCCTCCCCTCCTCCACCTTCGAATCTGCCATCTTGTCACTGGCCTGGTTGCACCCCCACATCTTCCCTCCCTCTCTCTCGTGATGGCATTGGGCCCACCTGGGTCATCCAGCCTTGGTGGCCGGAGACGGTCCCATTCCACCCGCCCCAGGCCCAGCCCACAGACGCTGCTGCCTCTCCAGGCCTGAGCATTGTCCTGTGTGGTTCCCTCTGCCTTCTGGGCTCACGGCCTCGCTCTCGGGGGCTGTGTCTGCAGCTGCAGTTTTATCCGCCTGCTTCTCAGAATTATTAGAGGTTCGGACGTCGGCTTCTGCCTTTTATGTCATCATCTCTCGGTCTCTCTGGGCTGCGGTGCTCCTGCCGAAGTCGCCTTCTCAAGAAGCCCGGGAGTCTCCGGCAGCTCTCAGAGGCTCGCACTGCCTGACGCGAGCGTCCTCCACGGGTCTGTCCTTTGCGGGCTTCTACTGAGGTCGCTGAGGGTCCCGGGGTCTCGCATTCAGGGGGGCCTCTACGGTCAAGTCTCTGTCTGTTTCCTTCCAACATAGCCGCCTCAGAGCCCCCAGGATGGTCTGGGTGGAACTCCAACAGGTGGTCATACTACCTTCTGAGCCTGTGGGGCCCCCACATGTCACGCCAGCCACGTGGAGTGTCAGGGAGGGCCAGAGCCCTCTCTGGGACAGACAGCACGGTCGGGGGTGCTCTGGACAGAAGTGTGGCCACTTCCCCAGTACGGGGCGAGCGGTGCTTCTGACTATGTTCCCAACAGAAGGGGAGGGGAGGCCACTGCTATGAGCTGCACCCCGACAGCTGCGACCCACCGCAGCTCTGTCGCCACACCCAGCGCGGAGTGTGTCTCAGGCAGATGGAAACGTACGGATCACATTCCCCCCCAGGCTGGCCCAGCGGCGGCCTGAGACAGACCTGTGCTCCCTGCCGTGGGGCCCTGGGCAGACCTCGGCCCTCCGCACATCGGGGCTGGGATCCTGGGGTGCCAACAGTGGTGCCCGGCAGTGAGCCCAGGCCGGATTGCTCAGAACTCCCACCGCAGCGCCCACCGTCACCCCAGGCCCGGTGAGCCCACGCAGCACCAGCACACAGGGCCTCGGAGCCCAGCCCTGGAGCACGGATGTGAGCATGCCTGTGTGCCCGTAAGCACGTGCGTGCGTGTGTGTCTGAGCACGTGTTCGAATGTCTCAGAGCACAAGCAGCCCAGGAATGCAGGGGTTGGACAGGACGTGGGCTGTGCCTGGGGGGTCCTCCCCGGGGTTGTGTGGAGGCGGGGAGCTGAGCACAGGAAGAGCCTACTGCCCCGGGACTGTGCGGGGGATGCTGTTTCTCACAGACGTCATTTCCTGTTTTAACACACGTGAATGTCCTGAAATAAAAAAACTGTTAGGTCCCCGTGGGAATGAGCAGGATCGCTGGGCTCGAAATCCTCTTTTGCTGCTTGTCCTGGAGACCCCGGGGTGCTGCCCGGGCCAGGTGGCTGTGCCCTGCCCTGTCCAGGACTGCCCGCCCCCCCTTTGTCAGCCGCGCCTTGTGGGGTACACACTCTGATGAGGGTCTGTCCCTCACAGCCCGGACCCCAGGCTCCCCGGGCCTCCTTGCTGTCTCTGGGCTCCCTGAACGTCTTCTCAGGACCCCGAGGAGCTGGCCTGGGGCCCACAGGTTGGCGCTATCAAGTCGGGAGAAGATGATGACAGAAGCTCTCTGGCTTCAGGGTTGGGTCGCCCCCGGAGGGGTCCTGAGGGCAGCCGCGCCCTTCACTGGCCCCCCAGCTGGTTCCGTGGTCAGCCAGGCCTTGCTCTGCTCTGGCCATTGGCTCCTGCCCAGATGGGAAGGACCTGAGGGCCCAACCCCCCCCCCCCCCCCCCCCCCCCCCCCCCGGTGACGCTGGGAGGCTCCATTTCTGCCTGCAGCGCGGCCTCAGCCGGAACCAGGGGCTTCTGAGCACGGGACGGAGCAGAGGCTAGGGAACGAGGAGGCCCAGACTGCACTTGAGGGTCTCTGGGCAGGGGTGGCAGAGCCTGGCCCCCAGGGCAGGGCTGCAGCCACAGGGGAGCAGGGGGCCGGGCGGAGCCTCCCCCCAGGGGCATTCTGGAGTCGGCGCTGTGTGTGGGGTTACCTTCTGGGACAGCACGTCCAGCCCTGGGGCCTGGTGAGGCCCCACTGCTTTCAGACAGCCGGTACCTTCCCCGCCCAGCCCAGGAGATGGGCACGAAGGTGTGGTCAGGTCCGGGAGGTTCAAGGGTACACCCTCTGGGATGCAAAGCCACTTCCCTGTAAGTCTGTGCCCTCTCAGCCTGGGCACCTCTCGGGCGAGCTGGGCACGACCACCTCTCCACAGAGCCAGGAAGGGATCTGAGTTGGGGGAGGCTGGAGGCCTTCTGGGCTGCTCAGGGCCTGGGAGAAGAGTGGGTTTTTCTGGCTGTGGTGTGAGATTTGAGGTCAAGGTGAGGGCAAGAATCCAGAGAGACCCCCAGAGTTGCAGGGCTCATTCCCGTTGGGCATGAGAAGCAAGGTGTGCAAGAATGGTTAGGCGAGTTAGGGGAGGGGTTCTGTTGGGGGACCCCCGCCCCTAGTGTACTCTGTGCCAGGGCTGCTGGAAAACGTGCCTGACTGCGGGTCACGAGCCCAGGGAGGGCCCCTGCCAGGTGGAGGTGGGGCTGGCGGCCTGGGTGGGGACCAGGTGGGCATCAGGACCGGGGCCCTGCCAGTCAGGGCTCTTTGATTCTGTGTGAAGGCCAGCGTCCTCCTCTGGGGACAGGGAGCCTGCGATGGGCTCCAGGGTGGGAATTGAGGCGAGTCTCGGTTCATGTCAGTTTGTTGTTCCTTGAGGGAATTCAGGACCAGGGGTCAGTGTCGCCTGGCCTGGTGGGCGGTCAGCCAGTGTGGGCCCTCCCCCAGGGCGGGCTGGTCGCAGCCCACGAGGAAGGCACACTGAAGTAGCAGGGTCCCAGCAGCTGGTACATGTGGAGGGACCCACGTGGCCTCCTCTAACATCCAGATGCCCCCACCCAGCCTGGGGCACCCCTGGCCCGCACCCCGGGCCCTGTGGTCACTGCCGCTGTGTCTTGGGGACATGACCCCAGTTTGTGGTCATTCTTTGCAGACACACCCCTAGCTGGGGATGAGCGGTTGCCTTCAGCCCTGGTTTGGGGTGGGGAACGGGCTCTGGGCCACATTAACCTAAATGGTATTTTACTCTTAACATTCCAGGCCCATATCTGAGGCCTGGCCAAAGCCTGCCTGCCCTCAGTGGCTCTGAGACTTGGTTCATCCGAGAACACTGGGTGAGGCGGCCTGACTTGGGGGTGGGCAGGAGGTCAGACTCGCCTCACTCCCGGAGGCTGCTCCAGGGGGCAGCTGGCGTCACCCATCACAGCAGAGAACTCTGCCTTCTGCTGCACGGGGGTAGGGTGGGCATGTGCCCCCTCTAGGTCCCCAACCTCTGGGTCCCCCTCCACCTTGGGTTGGGCTGCGTGTGCAGGCATCCTTTGTCAGGTATGGGCCTTGACCAGGTATGGGCACACAGTGGGCCCTTCAGCAGCCCGTCCAGGAATTCACCCCATGATTCCATGATGAGGGCAGCAGTGACGTCATTCAAGGTCTGCCCCGGGGTTGCTTGTGGGGGGCGGGGGGGCAGTCTTACCTGCCTGGTGAGCAGGGCAGTGGATGGGCAGTGGGAGGGAGGGGGCATTCCCAGGTGCGTGGGGCCTGGATGAGTGAGGCCCAGGCCACCGGGGCACCTCTGCCCTCCAGCTGGTGAGTGTGTGCAGGGGGCAGGTGCCCAGGCCCTTTTGGTGGTGGCCCTATGGTGGTCGCTGTCGGCTTCCGTGACAGGTCGTCCTTCTCAAACCTGGCTGGGCCATGAAGACTAGGCTCAGTGGACGCCGTGAGAGGGGGAGTCACGTAGGCCCCCGCGTCCCGGGGCGTGTGTGGGTGCTGGGAGTCACTGGGCCGTAGGGGTGTGGGCCTGACCTGGAGCCGGGTGCCTGGGGAGGCAGCGAGCAAGGACATGCCGTCTGGCCCAGGTGCTCTAGTGTCCCTGTGGCTTCTCCTGGAGATGGCTCACGGGCTGCTAGGACAGAGGAGATAGGGAAGGGTGGGGGGGAGGGGCAGCTTCCGGAAGAGTTCTGAGGTCCGGGTCAGACATAGAGGGGACAGCCATGCAGGGTGGCCGTGTGGCACCGTGTCACACACTGAGGTTCCCACACGGGGATGCTCTCAGCAGGAGGGCCTACTGTGGCCCCTGCCCCACCGCCGCTCCTTACCCGCCCGCCCCTGAGCACTTGGCCTGTGCCCTTGCAGGCCCTGGGTGGGCAGAGGACCCTTCCTGGCGGATGCGGCCCCACGGCCCTGGGGTGAGTGAGGAAGGACAGGCAGCACCCGCTGTAGGTCAGGAACTGGGGCTGGAGGAAGGCGGGGGGAGCCCCACCCCACACCCCTCCGCCAGCCCCACACGCCTTCCCGGGGCCCCGGGGGCTCTGGGGCTGGAAAAGCACCTGGGACAAGTCCCACACTATTTCCCAGGGAAGGGGGGCATGCCCCTCCTAGACCTGGCTGCCTGATTCATGGGATGGAGCCCTGCCCAGGCCGCCCACCCGTGTCCAGGATGGTCTGAGTGCAAGCGCATTTCAGAGGCATCTGGATTGAATAAGTGCCTGAGAGCGTGTAAATACCCGAGACGATGTTCTCCGGAAGGCAGAGCCACCGCGGCCCCTTCCGCTGGGGTACATGCAGCAGGGCCAGGGCTCCCTGAGATTTGAAGTCAGCTCAGAGAGGAGGGCCACAAAGCTGTCCACATAAGCTCCGTCCCAGTAGGCACCCTGCCCGTGGAGGCAGGAGCAAGTGACAGACCTGCCCACGCCCGTGCGGGGAGGATGGGGGAGCTGCCCGCAGAGCTGAGCTGGCACCCTGGGCCTTCCGGGTGCCTGGGCTCCAAGCCAACCCCTAAGTGCCTGCTGGCCTCAGGGCCAGGCAGGTGTGGCTTGTCATCGGTCGCCTCCTCACTGTGTGAGCTCACTGAGTCTCTGACCCTCTCTGGGCCTCCCTGAGCCGAGACTGTCTGGAGGCCGTGGCTGGGGCTGTGAGGGGAGGGCAGCTCACTGGGAAGGTCCAGGGCCTCGGGGACAGAGGATATACAGTGGCCTGATGGATGGCCACGGGAAGACTGGGGAGAGGAGACCACGTGGGGCCCCCCAGTGAAAGACTAGGGTGGGAGCCAGGCCTGGAGGGGCCCGTGGGGTGGGGGACCCTGAAACAGAACAGGAAGGGGTAGACGGGGGGGGGGGCTGAGCACCTGCCCTGATAATGGGGTGTTACACAGGGACACTCAGCTCCCCGAGACCAGGAAGGTCGCGTCCTCCTGCCCCGTCTGCAGGACTTTGGCCCTGCGGTCAGCTTGTGTCTCCTGGACTCCTCGAGTCAGGGAAGGCCACCACCTCCCAGAGCCGCTGCATGTGGGGTCTGCAGGCGGGGACAGCCTCCCTCCCAGGTGCCCAGCCCAGGGTGGCCCTCCAGGCTCTCAGACGGGCTCTGAGTGCTCCGTGATGCGTGGCTTCCCAGAAGGCCAGAGCTCGGGGCTTATCCCCAGGGAGCTGTTCTCAGGACTCGGCCGTGTCCAGAAGTGTGTCCTAGACATCTTTCCATGGGGCTGGGCTCTCAGGATGCATGCATTTAGATTTCTGGCAGAGGCTCTCGTGGTTTGTGAGCGCCCCTTTTCCTCCCCTCACCAATGCTATTTCTCAACTTCTCATTCCTGAGATTAACGGAGATGGAATGATTTGCTGTGTTTAAGATGTTTTAAATATTGTTCTGTTCTTCTTTGCCACTTTTCTATTGGGTTGTTGGTTTTCTCTTACTGACTTGTGTGTGCTCTTTACATATGCTGAATCTCAACACTGGGCTTACCTGCACATACTGGCTCCCAGTCTCTTGCTTCACACTTTAGCTTTCTAGTGGGGTTTTCTCCATCACATATAAGTCCTCGAGTTTCTTGGAGTCGACTCTGTCTGTTGTTTAAGGTGTAGATCTTGCATCTTGCCTGTTTTTTCCCTCGGCCTGTGCACTTTTTTCTCCTCCAGTTCTTCGATGATCATGCTTTTTGCCTTTAATCTCTCTGAGTTTATTTTGGGTATGGGGTGAGACAGAGTGGAGCCATTCTTCCACATTAAATCTGAGATATCAGGAGCCCCGGAGGACACAAATTATAGCGTAGGGCCTTGGAGCATGGGCTCTGGGGCCAGGCTTCCTGGGCTGGAATCCATGCTCTGCCCCACGCGGCGGGGGTGCTGGCCACTTCCTGAGCCTGTCCCAGCCTCAGTTTCCTCTTCTCCAAAAGGCTACTCATGCAGATTGAACAAGCACCTTTGTATAAACCACTCGGGAATGAGTTATGGTCTGACAGACCCACACCAGGTCCTGGGGTCTGCCAGCCCCCAAGCAATCCCCAGACTCTGGAGTTCTTCCTGCTTCTTCCAGAGGACAGGAGGGGGGTGGGGTGTGACTGAGAAAGGAGGAAGGTTGGCAGCCTCCAGGTGAGTGAGACCAACACCCCTGCACCCCGATGACCTTGGGGTAGAGACATCCCCACTGCTGGGGGCTTCTGGGGAGAAAACCGTCACAGTGCGGTCATGCCCAGCCAGATGCTGACAAGTCTGCAAATGCATGTGAGATCATGCTTCTGCAGAGGAGAGAGCACAGAGCTGGGGCAGAAACGGGGCTGCTCAGGGGTCTTTCGGCTGATAGCCCAGGGTCAAGCCTTCTCACCTGTGAAAGACGGGTAACGGACCAGCCTTCCCTGCTCTGTGGGCAGGCAGCCCGGGCAAGACCGAGAGGGGAAATCTTCCCACAGGCTGGCAGAGGTAATGGCCGGCCCCCAGGCCCTGAAGCCCAATGTAGAGGCCCTTCCTTGGGGCCTGTCTCCTGGGGAACGACAGCCTCGCAGTCTGGCCTAACCCCTGGCTGTGGCCCCTGGGCTGGCTCGCGGCTGACCTCTGTGACCCTGGCCCTAACCCCTGGCATTTCGCATCTTGCCTGTTCACTGGGAACATGCCTTTGGTTCTCCAGATGGCCCCTGGGATGCCCCGCGCCGCTCCACGGTCCTCCCACTCCTCCTCCCCCGCTGCTTCAGCCGCTTGCCGTTTCCCTGCTCCGAGCTGCCCCTCCAGACCGCGGAAGCGAGCCTGCGGCTAAGAAAGGGGTAAAAAAAGGAAAAAAAGTGATTGTTAACTGGAGCCCAGATGAGTCAGGGGAGAGGGCTAGAAGAAGCAGAGTCCTGACTGGGAGTGGGAGCTGAGGGTGTGTGCGTGCTGGGGGCGGTCCGTCAGCTGGGGCTGCTGGGGGACGGAGCAGGAAGCAGGCGCCACAGCCCCCAACCACCTGAACGAGGAGGGCAGGGGCTGGCTGCCACCAGGGTCCTGCAGACCCTCACCTCGAGGAGGGGCACTCAAGATGGCTCCCAGGCCCTCGGCCCCCCAGCAGCGCCAGCCCCACGGCCGGGTGTCCGACGTGCGGCAGCCGGCTCGGCGCGGCCCGCGCTGGAAGGCCCGCAGCCAGAGCGGAGGACGCTCTTTCTCGAAGTGGGCTCGCTGGGCCGCACAGAAGCAGGCGATCCTTTGCAAAATGAGCGGCAGCAGCCTGCCTGACATTTCTGCTCGACGTTGCTGGGAGACAGGCTTCCCCGGCTGGTGTGTGGTGAATATTGCTGAGCTGAGCACGGTTGCAACACTTCCCTGTGAAATGAACTGAAACAGAAGTCGATGTCTTCCTCATATATGAAATACATAAATCAGTTAACAATAGTTCCCGGAGCGGATGTGATGATGTCGTGGCTGTCACAGGAAGCACATGCATCAGGCTCATCCCCACCAACAGGAAAGTGGAGGCACAGTCCCTGTCCTTGGGCCCCTCCTCAGGGGACAGGGGGCTCCGGGAGGCAGGCCCCACTGGCTGCACCTCGCACCCGGCCCAGGTAGGGCCACCAGGAGGATGGTGCCCTCCCGGCCACCAGGCTGCCGCTGGGCGTTGACTTCCCGGCTCCGACCGCCCGACCAAGCGGCCCCCAAGATGCACGTCCGAGAGCCTGGCCGGCCCACGCGGCCCAGGGACCCCCTCCCCCGGACCCAGGGTGGCCGGACCCCGGCTGGTCTGCCCATGTCTGCCTCCCCACTGCCTTGGGCACAGCGAGGCCTCCGACTTACGCCTGTGAGACCACACTAACGCTGCCCAGAAATGTCAGCCCCGTCCTAGGTAGGCACTGGAGGCCCGGGGGGGGGGGGCAGCACCGCTGACGGCGAAGCACCATCAGAGCCCCTCAAAGCCCCCCTACCACCAGGGAAGCTGTAGGGAAGCAGGGGCTGAGGCCAAGGTGCCCTTCGGAGGCCCGGTGACCCAGAGCGTGGTCCCGAGTTCCCAGGGGGAAGACTGCAGGGCGTGGGTGGAGTCCTCAAGGGATGCTCGGGATGAGGTCTGCTGACATTGTGACAGCAAGAGGGCCCTGGCACCAGCTGGCCACGGTTCCCTCCCTTGCTGGGCGGGGGGCCCCAGGAGGGTCAACGTGACCCAATACCAGGCAGCTGGCTGTAGGGTAGGGAGACAATCAGTGTCTCGAGACTCTGAGTCAGTGTTGAGTGTGAGCCTCAGAAAACTCAGCTCACAGTGGACTTAAAGGTCCCTAAGGGGACGCATAAATCAGGCCACCAAGTGCTGAGGAAGTCCGACTGTTTTCCACCCCCGCCACCCCGTTCCCTGGGGCGGGGACACCTGCCTGGGGGACACGAGCTGGGCTGGACCGCCTCCCAAGCCCAGGCCTGAACAGGAAGGACAAGGCTCCCCACTGGCCTCTCTGCCTGAGGCCCTTGGCTGTGGCGGCTGGCGGGGGTCCAGCTCATCCCAGGCCTCTCTCCCAGACACCCGGTCAGCTCCGTGGGAAGGCGCAGAGGAGGTGGGCCCGCCAGAGTTGGGCCTCTCTGCCCGGGCTAGGGGTGCGAGGACAAGGAGGCTTGGCCGGGGCAGCAGCCTGTATGGGAACACGCCCTTCCCAAGGAATCCCTAAAACGAACACCTGTGGGGTGTCCTTAGAGGGTAGCCCAGAAACTCAGTCTAATAAATAGTATTTCCCTCCAGTTTCAACATTTTCATAGGTCCTTAAAAGCTTACGGGCTCTGTGCCCTGAGTTGTTAGGGCCTGATGGCTGGGGGAACAAGGGACACCCAGGCCTGCCCTGCTGGAGCGAGGCCCCCGAGGCAGGAGGAAGAGTGGCCCTTGTTTGCCTGCGTCCTGGAAGCCGAGCAGGATAAACAGCTCCCAGCCTCACTCCGACGTCCGAGCAGGGATGCCCGGGGTGCGCGCACAGCCGCGTGAGCTCGCACACGCACACGCCTCTGCCTAGGGGCACGCGTGCACACACGCAGCTGTGGTCTCCCCGGGAGGAGCGTCCACCTCCTGCTCCAGGCGCCCCCCGTCCCCCTGCGGCTGCTCCCTGGGCTCCCGGGGTCCAGGACAAGGCAGCGACGGCCCCTCAGCAGGCAGCTGGTCCTGGTCAGTCAGGCCCTTCTCTGCCCCTTCCTCCAGGGACAGACTTTTCTCCGTCCTCCTACCCCCTGTGCTGTGAGGTGTCCGCCGCAGCACCCAGAACTGTCTCTGCTGGCTGGGATGCCGAGGTCTGCTTTCTTACCCTTGACCCCCGCCATGCCCCTCCCTGGGTCTTTGAGTGCCCACGTCTTGAACAGTCTGAGCTCGGGGAAGGGCTCCCGGGCTCGGCCCCTCGATGCAGAGGGCATCTTCAGGGACATGGGGTGTTACTCTTCTGAATATTCCAAGCTAGGCACTGGGTGAGCAAGGAGTTGGGGTACACACAGGGTTTGGCTGCCGGGGGGCAGTCCCTTGACTGGCTGGTCTTCGGGTGGTGCCAGGGTTCCACCAGCATCTGTTCTTGGCTGGGAAGCATCGCCAGGACATCTCCCCCGTCCCTCCTGCTGGGGAATGTGGGGCCCAGGGGATGCCAGGACCTGCTCCTGGCGAACCCTCCCTATTGCACACCTGCTAGGCCCCTCCTGGGCCTGGTGGCAGCTTGGCGATGGAGATGTGTGTCTGAGCTTCGCACGGCGGCTTGCTCTTTTCAAACCCTTGAGTCAACCACGAGCGAGCACGGAGCTTCGTGAAGCATGCTAGTGTCCCCCACTCCTACCCCGTACTTCGCAGCTCTGCCCTGCCCAGCTTATCCATGATGGCCATCTGGCCACGGACTTTACCATATGGTAAACATATGGAGGGATGACTCTCTCTTTTAAAGGGTTAAATGGCATAGCTCAGCATCTGAGCACAGTTACTAACCGCGGAATGCTTCCCCAGGCTTTTGGCTCCCAGCGGACAGCTCCCTGCGAGGCCTTGGGGCTCAGAACTGCGTCCCTGGCACCGCCTGCGGAGGGTTTTTAAACAGGACCAACTTTTCTTGGTAAAACGAGACTGCAGGCTGCATAGGCACGTGGGAGCAAGGGGGGCCCTTTCTTCCTCGGCATCAGCCCCTCTACTGTTTCCGGGCAGGTGCCGGACGCGTACCTGCCCATGCCAGCGGGCCACTGCCTGTGTCCACAGAGACCAGCTCGGTCACGGCCCCAAACGTAAGCCTTTATCACATGGGTGCACGCAGCACTGACCATTTCTGTGCCAATCTGCAGATGTGCAAACGGAGGAGACTTCAGGGCACGAAGAGAGCGCTCCCCAGAGACTCCCTCCTGAGGGTGCACACCTGCTGTCACAGCCGTCACCTCGTCACCTTGTCTTCCCTGGGCTCCCGCGGCCAAGCGCACAGCCCTGCCCGCCTCTGGGAAGGAAGAGCTCACACTGGGCCCCGTGCCGAGCATCTGCCCGGTCCCACGGCGTCACGTCCCATCCTCTGAAGGCAGCCATCCTGCAGGTGGAGAAGCAGGAGTGGACGTGGAGGGACTTGTCGAAGGCCACATGACAGACTATGACGGCAAGAAGCCTTTGGGGTCAGGACAGGCCTGGTCACAGCACTGCTCATGTTGCCTGACCCCTCCCCCCATGGCAGGACTCCTGGTTATGGGCTGAGATGCATCGCGGTGGCCCAGCCCACCCAGAGCGGCCGGGGGCATCACAGTAGGTGAAGGGGATGGCCAGGGCTGGGATGACCCTTGCTCCAGGTGTGACGCCCCCACTGCTGCCCCCAGAAGCCAGGACTCCACCCGGATGCCAGTTTTCCTGATTGAAGAGGCCCTTTGCAGGCAACCTGGGTGGTGACGCCCAGCCTCCAACCTCTTAGAACAATGCTTCCCCTCCCCCCCCTGCTCCTCCCTCTCCCCTCGTCCTGCCCTCCTCCATCTCCTCACCCCTGCCTCCATCCCTCCCCATCCCTTGGGCACTGGTCACTGCTTCCCCCAAGTTCAGGAGGGCAGTGCCTGGGCCGGAGGACACCGCCAGGCCCTCTGGTTCTGTGTAGAGTGGCTGCAACTCTCAGAGGCACATTTTGCAGAGAGAGGAAGGGCCCTGGGTGGCCCACAAGTGAGCATGCCTTCAGGCCCTGCCACGAGCTGGGCCATTCGGTCAACATACACGTTCTCCCTTCAGTCTGTCTAGCTGGAGCTGGATTAGGGCTATGCCGGAGACTGTCTGGGACTCAGGGCCGCAGGCGGAGGCAGGGGTGGTCTGGAGGCTGCAGTGGGGTGGCCGGGCCCTTCCCTGCTGGCCTGCACAGCCCAGAAGGAGCAGGGTTTGCTGTGTTGACCCCAGCCTTCTCTGCGGGGTCCTCAAGAGCTGGAGCGTAGCCAAGGACCCCCGAAGCCAGAGCAGCCTGGGCCCCTTCGGAGCCGGTGGATAGAAGCGCCCGATGTAGGGTTGGCAGAGGGCACCTGGCCATCTCATTCCGTTTTCAACAGGATACGGCTTCTTCCTGGTGAGTTCACGGGCACGAGAGCACTGGGTAGAAACCGGAGCATGCACTTCTCACCGATAGCTCCGTCCATCCTCCTGTAAGAAGGGGTAGGCCATCCTGTAAGAACGGAGACAGTGTGGATTGAGACACTGGCTGGGAGGGGGTGGGGGGAGGGGAAGGTGGCTCTTCCCACAGGCCAGGGGTGGCTTCCTAGGTCCTAGGAGCACAGAGCCTGTTTCAATGGGGCAGCAGTTTTCTCATCGGCAGAGGAAGGGGTGCAGTGGGCCCCAGTGCCCTTTCCCGCCTCCCCCAGAGCGCAGCCCCCCCAGGGCCACCTGGCCGACGCCATGTACCTCCAGCTCGGCCGGACTCAGGACATGTGGCCAGAGCCACGGGGGACAACCTCCTGGAGGGCAGAGGTGATGGTCTGGGCAGTGAGAGGTGTGGGTGAGGGGTCTGGGTGGAGCCCCGTTCTCCCACTCACATGCTGTGCAGAGCTCTGGACCCTCTCCTGGAATGACCGGACGGGCAAGCTTAGGCTCAGCCTTGTGCTGAGAGCGGATGCATTCTCACGCGTGAGGAGGCAGTCCCGTTGTGGGCATGTGGGGTGCCCACGGCCTGCTTGCTCCCCGTGGGCACATTTGGGGGCAGCCTGGGGCACCATCAGCTTGCCCTCTCTGGGCATGCTGGCAGGACCCACGGGCTGCTCAGGTTCCTGCCCGTGGCCTCCTATCGCCATCAAGCCCAGTTCCGTGAACGCACACATCTGGGGTCCTCTCTACCCGGAACTTCCTTCTCACCCCTTTCTTCTGTTGTACATTTAAAACGTCTCATTACAGGCTGACCGAGGGCCTGAAGCTCTGATCTGCTGCTCCTAACCCAGTTCTCAGGGACACCAGCTCTGTGTGAGGGTGTCGGGAGTCCCAGGAGAGGCCGGCCAGCTTCTTGGGCCCCGTGGCCCCTGGATCTTGGCTCTGTCGCCCTCCAGCCTCTTCTGTCTCCTCCCTTGGCAGACCAGGGCCTGCTGCCCCCGTACTTCCCCAAGAGACACCCAGAAGTTTGACATGTCACAAGCTGGCCTTGTCCGGCCCCTTGGGGAGGGGGGCTGATGGGGGTGCAGGCCCCACCCTCCATGCCCTGCATCTCCCCCAGGCTGTGAGGCGCTGGGAGCACCCCGGCAAGGGCAGCGGGGGGCAGCGTGTCCCGGGGAGGTCGGGTGGGGCAGCCAGGGAACAGCGTGCGCGTACTGGGTCAGGCCGCCCTGCGGCGTGTCTGGCCTCGTGGTGGGTGGGGCACGAGTCAGAGCGCTCTGGGGCTGAGTCACCGCCGGCTCCAGGAAGCCACATGACCTGTGAACCGAGGCCGCTGGCTTTCTGCTGAATGCAGGCGAAGTTCCCGCAGCTCTGAAAGCAGAGGGAGGGGAGGGACGCCTCCAGGGTTCCCTTTCAACAGCCGTCAGCATCTCCCGGCACCCCGCTGAGGTCTGAGGGTGACAACGCACAGCAAGAGCTGGGGCCTCACTGTCCAGCGGGAGCTAGCGGCCAGCTTGTGCCCGCGCCGGCGAGACAGTGTTCTGAGTATCTTGGAGGGAGAGTCGGGGCTGGACACAGGGACCACACCCACAAGGCCCTCCGGGACAGAGGAGTGCGCCTGCCGCACACCCCCCAGGAGGGCACACGCACACTCACACCCCAGAGAAAACGCCCATGTCTCTCTCTTCTCACACACACTCGCGTGTCCCTGCATGCGGGACGGCCACAGGCAGACCTGAGACCCCAGGGCTCAGGGAAGGAGGGGCAAGTGCTGTCAGGGCGCGGTCAGCGTGGCTCCGTGTGCGCCCGGGGCCCTGCCTGCACCCAGCCTCTGCTTTCTCATCTGTGACACAGGCGCTGAGGGTGTCCAGGCTCCTGAAGCCCTGGGCATGGGAGGTGCATGGAGGAGGAAAAACGGGGAAGTCGTGCTCGGCTTACTTGAGCTTCAGCCTCCGCCTCGGGAAGCTTCCCATGGTGCAACCCTCTCTGCAGTTCCCCCTGAGCCTGTGCTTCCCAGCCTGCGAGGGGCTCTCGCAGGCTGCTGGCGTGGGGTCCCGTGGCCTGAGCCTGGGGGGCGGGGCCGCTGCCCGTTGAGCACTCCTGCACTGCCGCCTGCTGGCCACAGTCACTGTCCACGCCACCAGGCGCTGGCTCCCGGGGGCTCCCCAGACCCAGGGCTTCAGACAATAGCGTGGGTGCAGGCTTCTGGGGTCGAGAATCCAGTCCCCAACTTCTTGAGAGCCAGGAAAGACGGAAGCAAAGGTCTGGCACCTGGCGCTGGGCCCCGTCAGAAACTTACTCCTGGAAGCGCACAAGTGCGAGGGCGGGGGGCTGACCCTGGGCACCTGTCCAGCCCTCCGCCCCCCTCCCCTAGCCCCTTCTCTTTGTGGGCCCCAGAGCCGAGCCCTCTCTGGCCTCAAGCAGGGTCCAGGCGAGGAAAAGCACCGTCCCATGGGTCTTGTGAGCCATGACACCCAGGCTGCCGCCGGGTGGGCCGCCAGTCCTGCAGACACTCCGGGGGCTCAGGGGAAGGGGCGAGCGGCCTGAGCTCCAGTCCACGCAGTGACCCTCACCGGGACGTTCTGAGACACTGAGCAGGCAGCAGAGCATGGGAAAGAAACACGTTGAGGAATCTGCTACAAATGTTGTGCGGCTTGTAAGCGTGGACTTCCACTACCACTCAAGTCGGTGCATTTCTTTTTCACCGAGCCGCTCCATCTCTGCCTCTCACCTCTCCTGACCCCTCTGCCTGCACCCGTCTCTCCCGGCATCCCCGCCTGCTGACAGGTCCCCTGAGACCCGGTGATGGTGCCACCCCTGCAGTGGGGGCCTTCCTGGGCCTTGCTCCTTCACCCTGTTCTGCAGGAGCTCGGCGTAATTCTCGAGAAAAGCTACCTGAAAACAACAGTGTGAGAACAGCATCTCACCTAAAAACGCAGACACTCGAGTCTGATCTCCAACCTCCAGGAAGAGGAGGCCACAACTGGACACTCTGTGCAGTCTGTTTCCACTCCTTCTTCTTTTTTAAAGATCTTATTTACTTATTTGACAGAGAGAGACAGAGAGGAGCCCGATGTGGGGCTCGATCCCCGGACACAGGGATCATGACCTGAGCCGAAGGCAGACGCCCAACGACTGAGCCCCCCAGGCTGTCCTTTGCTTCCTTACTTTAGCCACTTACGTCCTCTACCCAGCCACAGCAACAGAGCTCCCCCCCCTTGCCTGGGATTCCTCTCAGAGGTGAAAAATTCCTGGATTTCACTCCTGGAGCAGACATAACTTTTCACTGGCTTCTTTTTTCTGAGACTTGCCGGTTACTCAGGTCACTGGTTGGTGCCTGAGCCTCTCTTGCCGGCTGGTCTCCCAGAGACAACCACCACAGCCACCTCCGGGCCTTCCAGGAGGGAACCACCAGTTGTATACTTGAGGAAACAGAGCCCTTGGAGCAGCAAGATAAAGCCCCATTTAACACAGTTTCTTTCTATCTTCTCTTTCGGCTCCCCTCCTCTCACTCCCTCACTCGCATGCAAGGAGTACAAAACATGCTAGATGATAGTGTGATTTTAAAGCCTGTAGGCTTAGCCATGGTCACAGACACATGATAGAGAGATGGATGGAGAAAAAGATGATAGATAGACGGATAGATGGTAAGTAATGGATGGATGGATGGATGGATGGATGGATGGACAGATGAATGATAGTTGGATAGAAAGATGACAGATGATAGATGATGAAAGATAGACGGATAGATGATAGATGGATGACAGATAGATGGATAGACAGATGATAGGTGATAGATAGATGATAGATGATAGATAGATGACAGATGATAGATGGATGACAGACAGATGGATAGACAGATGACAGATGATAGATGGATAGACAGATGGAGAGATGATAGGTGATAGACAGGGGACAGATATATGGACAGATAGATGGATAGATGGTAAGTAATAGATGGATGGATGGATGGATGGATGGATGGATGGATGGATGATAGGTGGTAGACGGATGACAGACAGATGGACAGATAGATGGATGGATGGTAAGTAATAGATGGATGGATGGATGGATGGATGGATGGATGGATGATAGGTGGTAGACGGATGACAGACAGATGGACAGATAGATGGATAGATGGTAAGTAATAGATGGATGGATGGATGGATGGATGGATGGATGGATGGATGATAGGTGGTAGACGGATGACAGACAGATGGACAGATAGATGGATGGATGGTAAGTAATAGATGGATGGATGGATGGATGGATGGATGATAGGTGGTAGACGGATGACAGACAGATGGACAGATAGATGGATAGATGGTAAGTAATAGATGGATGGATGGATGGATGATAGGTGGTAGACGGATGACAGACAGATGGACAGATAGATGGATAGATGGGTGGATGGAGATCACTGCCCATGGAACCAGGCCTGAACAAGTAGAGTGGGAAGGCGGACAGATGGGAGGGCCTCGCAAGTCCTTGTACTGACAATAAACAGGGTGTTGGGGGTCTGAGTGCTGACAGCGCCCTTTTCCCTGAGATGGGGGCCCAGGAGGAGGGAGAGGAGACACTTTGTCCCTCTTTTGTGGCTGACAGCTGCTGGGGCCTGAACAAAACACACGTTCTGATGGTTCTGTGGATGCCCCACGCTGCCCTACACACCCACCTGCAAGAAAGAGTGTCTCCTCCTGCCCCCGCCACCCCTTTCTCCCTCTCCTCCTCTTTACAGAATTCACTCCCCTTTGTCAGCATCCCCCTGCTTCACTCACCTTCCTGAACTCCTCTCCAACCCTCTCACTCAAGAGAAGACACACAAGAGGGACAAGATTAAGGACACAGTAAAGTGACTCTGGGATACCAGTACTGACAGCATGTGCTCCTAGGAACTCTTGAGAGGCTGGGGGTCTCCAGTGGGAAGGGCTGTAGTAGGATTTCCTGGTCGGAAGGACTGTAGTAGGATTTCCTGGTCCTGTGATTCAGGAGATACTGTCTCTGGTCTGTGGCCCCCAGCAC
>PITA01025346.1:0-24682 GCA_004023965.1 Spilogale gracilis
ATAAATAAAAATCTTTAAAAAAAATGCAGAAAAAAAAAAAAAAGAAAAGAAAATGAGAAGATCAAACTCAAAGGTGGTGTAGGGATCTCCCAAAAACACTGTTCTCAGAGCTCTTTATTTATAGCAGAGAGTTACATATTTTTTCAGGTGGAGACTATATGACATATTTTTTTAGGTGGAGACTATTTGAACAAAGAGTTTCTTTAAGTGATGGATTATCAATCTTGAGTGACAATAGTGTTTTTGAGAGTCCATGCAAAAACGGCAGGTCTGCAGCACTGACCACAGAACTCTAGCCCTGTCAGCCTCCTTGCCAGAGTGTGTGTATGTGTGCGTGTGTGTGCATGTGTGTATGCGTGTGCATGTGTGTGCGTGTGTGTGCGTGTGTGTGTGCATGTGTGTGTGCATGTGTGTGTGTGTGCATGTGCCCTGAAGCACCATTGGTACAGATGCCATGTTTCCAATTCAAATGTAAAATACATTTATTGAGAGGCGCTTGGGGGGCTCAGTAGTTAAGCGTTGGCTTTCCAC
Organism: Spilogale gracilis; assembly: GCA_004023965.1. Classification (NCBI taxonomy): domain Eukaryota; kingdom Metazoa; phylum Chordata; class Mammalia; order Carnivora; family Mephitidae; genus Spilogale; species Spilogale gracilis. The sequence continues at coordinate 532 of PITA01025346.1, forward strand.
TCAGGTCATGATCCCAGAGTCCTGGAATTGAGCCCCACATAGGGCTTCCTGCTTGGCGGGAAGCCTGCTTCTCCATCTCTCATTCCTCCTGCTCATGTTCCTTCTCTAGCTGTGTTTCTCTCTGTCAAATAAATAAATAAAATTTTTTTTTTTTAAATGGTTGTAGATTTTTATTTTTATTTTTTTTAAGATTTATTTGACAGAGAGAAACACAGTTGGAGAGGGAACACAAGCAGGGGGAGTGAGAGAGGGAGAAGCAGGCTTCCCACCGAGCAGGGAGCCTGATGTGGGGCTCGATCCCGGGTCTCCGGGATCATGACCTGAGCCGAAGGCAGTAGCTCAACCAACTGAGCCACCCAGGTGCCACCAATAAATAAAATATTTTAAAAATAAAATAAAATGCATTTATTGAGAAGATACTTTGTGCTAAGCACCATGCTCCCTGCTACCTTGTTTATATTCTTTTTAACCCCCATTTTAACACCTAATAGTGTTCAAGAAATATTTTTAAAGGAAGGAAAGAAAACACTTATGACGGGCATTAAAGAGGGCATGTAATGTGATGAGCACTGGCTTTTATACTGAGCTAATGAATCATTGAACATTATATCAAAAACTAATGTAGTATAGCTTGACTAATTGAACTTAAATAAAAAAGAAAACTAACACTTATGAAGGCAAATCTCTGTAGTAGAGGCTTTGTGTGTGTGCTCTATTATTTCTCCTAGAATTTCATTTTATTTATCCTAAAGACCACCCTAAAAAGAGTTTTCCCATTTTTGCATATGAAAACCAATACTCTAAGACCTTAAATATTTGCAAAAGGTGACCTAGAGTGTGGTCAAGTTTGGCTCAAAGCTAGTTCTTGTTTCCAAAATATGTTTTTTTCTACTGAGTTATGGAGTTGTCTTCATCACAGTTAAACATATCCTCTGACTTATTTCCATGCCAAATAAATATTTCAATAAATTGAGACCTCGTGGAAAAACATCTTTCTTGGGAGACAGCTGAGCCTTCCAAATAAATGCCATCTTGTGGGTAGAATCCCTTTTGTCACCAGACTATCTCTTAAATTAGTTGTATCTGACCTAAGCCATAAATTCGATGGAGCAAGCTTGTTACAAGAGTTTGAATATGAGCAGAAATCCTGCATTTGAATTTTAAGAATGAAATAGTATGAAAATTTATTCCTAAAAATTAAATTTTTAGGGATAAACCAGGGAGGGAGATGAAACATGAGAGACTTTGGACTCAGAAACAAACTGAGGGTCTTGGAAGGGAGGGGGTGGGGGGATATGTGAGCCTGGTGGTGGATATTGAGAAAGAAAGAAAGAAAGAAAGAAAGAAAGAAAGAAAGAAAGAAAGAAAGAAAGAAGAAAGAAAGAAAGAAAGAAAGAAAGAAAGAAAGAAAGAAAGAAAGAAAGAAAGAAAGAAGCCATTTTAGAATGTCTAAGTCTCTCCCCGCAGCATAAATGCACCTGAGGCTGGCTCCTGAAAGCATGACCCTGGGCCGTGAGGAGACTCGAAACCAAGAACCATGCCCGGGCCACCACCGCCAACATCAGCAAGCCTGGTGGGTTGCCTCTTCAAGTAATGGTGTCATCTTGTCTCGCAGTCCTGGTCCTTCCCCTGCTTATAGGGTGTGACTCTCATGCAGTAACCAGCTTCCTTTCTACTCCGGTTGGTTATCGGTACTGATGCCACCAGACATTCATGTAAACATTTCCACACACGTACACTTTGTCAAGCAGTTTAAAACAAAATGTCAAAGACAACCTAAATTGACAACTAACCATTTTCTATGGTTTTAATCCCCCGTACTGGGTGTTTTACTCATGTCCTCCCGGCAGACAAAATGTATTTCTGGCATGTGAAAAAGCTGAAGGAAAACAGAGCTCCTAGGCTTTGAGTTAGCGATTCAAGACCTGACTCATCACCAGAACTTCCTAATTAGATTTCCAAAAACACAGGCTCCTGGCTCTACATTGGAGCATCAGAGTAAAATGTTGGTGAGGCCCAAGACTTTGTAGTTTTTGAAAGCTCCTGGTGATTGTGATGGTCAATTTGCCCTACAAACCCAGCTCTCCCTGTGTGCAAGTCCCAAGGTCTAGATGGTTGTAGGTAAAAAGGACATTCCCCTACAGACAACAAAATAGCTCCCTCCCGAATGTGAATTCCCACTGGATTCCTAAATCTATGTCCTCTTGATTCCCTCAGAGCTCCTAGTGCAGACCACCTGACATTGAACATGTACATCACCATCAACCAACACGTGAGTAGATGACAAGCTCCAAGGTAGACATAGAGCTGGAGGTGAAACAGGCAAGAATTTTGTAAAGGGCACCCTCTGGACTGCCTCTACCAAACCTTGCCTATGGGATAATGAATCTGGACTAGGACATGGGGCCAGGGAGGATGCACGGTTAGAAATGTAAAAATAAAGGAGTTACAGGAGACAAAACAAAAGAAACTCTCTCCCAGTTATCTTTCCTCAGTGGAGCCAGATTCACCAGAATCTGGGGTAGAGGGCTGATCCTTCCAGCAATTCTTTCCTCTTTTCCACTATACACACACACACACACACACACACACACCCCACATATACACATGTACGCCCATGCACACACACCTATGCACATGTACACATGTGTGCAAACATGCGCACCCCTCATTTTTCAGGGAATGCCTGTGGCTGGGTCACCTGACCCAGTAAAAACGTGACTTGGGCATGCCGTCTTGTGAATGTGTTTCAGGGTGAATTTATATGTCATTATTGCTCAACAGTCCAGCAGCTGGTTTTCCAAAAGGACTGCTATAAAGAAATACTCCAAACTGATTTCATATCAGCTCTCTGGACACAAACCCTGTTACACTGCCGGTAGAAGTGGAAATTTTTGTTCATAATTTGTTTCTTTGTTTGTTCATGTCACTTAAAAAAGGGTGTCCAGGTTTTTTAAGTATAAAAATACTCTTTGTGGAAACAGATGGAGTTCTTGTGGTGAAGTGAATACACCTTTCAAAACTCTTCAACCCAAACTGTGTTGGGGGTGTTTTGATGGAAAGCTCCAGGGTGTACTGGCAGAGTAGCAAAGAGGAAAGAAGAGTTGGAATGAATGATTACACCAGGGATCAACTCTGGTGCCCGAAGACAGAACCAATAGAACAACATATTTGCAAATCTGATTTCAAAATTTCAAATGTTTTCAATAACAAACATTGTTTAAATACTAAGATTCTAATTTTTCCAAGGAAAATAAAATGGCCCCTCCCCCATGAAATAAAGGTATAATTTCTCTCTGGAATATGATATGGAGCTATTTTTAGTAAGTGAATAGAAGCAAGGATTTAGATATGCCCCAATGCTCTCTGATGCACTACTTTACAGATAGTACTTCTGATAACACAAAACAGAATTGTGTCCTTCATTGTTTATTAGAATTCTGAGAAACACCTTTCAGCAACATATATTTATACTACAAACTAACTAAATATGGATTTATATATACATGAATTTTAAAAAGAAAATTTTCAAAGGTTATTTAAAAGAATAATAGCACGAGGCTTCAATCATCTACCTTCGGAAGCTGGAGTTAGAGGAAAAGGTATTATATAGTCAAGGGTGAGGGTGGGGGTGGGGCAGGGGTGGGCCCTGGGATCAGGGTCAGGTTCAGAGACCCAGTCCCAGTTTGAACTTGGGTTAGGGGTCAGGAGTCAGGGGCTAGCTAGGATCAGGGCTAAGGCTGAGGTTAAGGTTAGAGGTCAGAGTCAGGGTCGGCTTTAAACGTGATTGGCTCTCTTCTTTTTCTTCTGTCTGGTCCTCAAGGATGGAGGGGACATGCCTAGGTCCCATGTATATCTCAGATTGAGCTGGATCATTGGCTTTCTAGCCTCAGTCCTGGATTCTAGCAGAGGAGTGAAATGTCTGCCTGGTCACCGACTGTTTGAAATACAACTCAAATTATTTCACTCAAATGTAGAATTTAAGAAAGAAAACAAATGGGAAGGGAGGAAAGAAAAAAGGAGAGTGGGAAACAAGCCATAGGAGACTCTGAAGGGTAGAGTTAATTTATTTCCACCACTTAAAAATTATTAGTTTATTTTACTTCAATAAGTATGCCCAGTCCCTTGCCATCCAATGGGTCCTGGCCAACCATCAGAATGGGGAGGGCATGGATAGGGAGACCAAGGCAGTGGGGGGGGGGGGGGGATTCAGGTCTCAGGGGAACTGTGGAATAGTTCTGTCCCTAGAGAGGAAAACCCAGAACAGTGGGAGGAGAACCAGCAAGAGGTAGAGGTCCCTGTGGGGCTCATTGACCTCTTTGGTTTTTTTGCTTATTTTAGGGTCCATTTTGTTAATGTGCATTTTTACTAAGAAATCACCCACTTCCTCTAGGCTTCCAGGCTGATGCAATAGTGACACACACTTTGTCTTTAACCTTTCATTTCTGCTCTTGTTCTATTTTTCATCAGAATGATCACAATTAATGAAAAAGTATTGATACTTTATTATATATTCAAGTCCATACTTCATTTAGGTTCCCTCTGTTCTACCTTGTCTGGCTCCAGGATCCCATGCAGGACACCATATGACATGTGGTCATGATGTCTGTTTAGGCTCTCCTTGGCTGGGACAGTCCCTCAGACTCATATTGTTTCCATGACCTCTACAGTGTTGAAGAGAACTGCCCAGGCATTTTGTACATAGACCTGCATTGGGATTTACTTAATTTCTCATGGTCAGACTGGGGTTGTAGGTTTCCAGGAAGTGAATCACAGAGGTAAAGTGCTCTTTCATCACTGTACAACAAGGGAAGACTTGTCACCATCCATGTTAATGTTGGTCATCCGGCCGAGTTCAGGTTTCCCCACCATGAAGTCCACTCTTTCCCACCTGCATATGGTTGTCTTCTTGAGCAGGAAGACACTGGCTGGGCCCACACTTTAGGAGAGGGGAGTTAGTGCCAGCTCCTTGATGGACAGCTGTCTACATCTATTATTTGGAATCCGGATAGAAGAGGTCTACTCAACCCCATTTGTTAGAAAACTTGTCAAATCTGTTCATAAAAATGCCATCGATGGATGCCTAGGTGACTCAGTCAGCTAAGCATTTGCCTTTGGCTCTGGTCATGATCCTGAGGTCCTGAAATAGTGTCCTGCATCAGGTTCCCTGCTCAGAGAGAGCCTACTTCCCCCTCTCCCTCTGCCTGCTACTCCCTCTGCTGGTGCTCTCTCTCTGTCTCTCCATCTCTCTCTCTGTTAAATAAAATCTTTTTAAAAAATGTAACTGAGTAATTTAAAAGATCACACTGGACATGTCAAAAGTCTCTTTACCTCCTGGTACAGAAACATTTTCACATGGAGATAGATTTCCTGCTTCCAGCTGGGGGACAGAGGAGGGTCTGAGTGTCCCCCTTGCAGAGACTGTCTCTCAAGTAACTTTTATTTAAAATAACATGACAGGGCACCTGGGTGGCTCAGTTGTTTGGGCGACTGCCTTCAGCTCGGGTCATGATCCTAGAGACCCAGGATTTAGCCCCACATTGGGCTCTCTGCTCAGTGGGAGGCCTGGTTCTCCCTCTCTCACTCCCCCTGCTTGTGTTCCCTCTCTCACTGCTGTGTTTCTCTCTGTCAAATAAATAAATAAAATCTTTAAAAAAAAATAATCAACGTGACAAAGTGGCAAATTGTGTGCTCCCTGGCCTTGGTCCCAACACTGATAGGGTCCGTGGTCAAAGGAACAAGGATGATACAAAAGCAAAGGTTAAGCAAAGCTTTATTTCATGCCAAGCATCTAGAATTATGGGTTGCCTCTAATGAGAGAACAACCATTCCTATTCTTACAGGCTGCCTTTTATAGGGGAAAACCAAACCCCGAGCTGACCCAACTCTTGTAGCTCGCCTGAGTTAATTCTTTCACTCTGCTGTGATGATGAATACATTTAATCCCCACAGAGTGGTTTACCAGGGGAACTCCATTGGTCAGGGTCCGGGAGGTTAAGGGGATTAACTGATTGGACATTCCCACCTGGTCCTAAGTACCAGGAACTGGCTGCCCATTCTTAATTTGCCTCTTCATACCTCCTGGGATAAAAGGTTAAGGGAGTTAACTGATTGGGCATCTCCCCCAACCTGGCTCGCCTTTGTTTTCCAGGGGCTATTTTTCTGGGTAAACAAGATGGCTGCCTGGACATCTGAATAGGTCCTTACAACACCATCCTGTGACACTCCCTCATCCTAAATAACTTAATTGTAGTAGATCATGCTTTCCTCTTTGGGATGTGAAGATGTTTGGGTTCTGACAAAGGCACAGGGGCAAGTACCCAGCACAAAAGTATCCTGAAGAATACTTCAAGCCTGCACCACTTGACCCTTTTTGTCATCTCTGTAGCTTTGCTTTTTCCAGAATGACCTCTAAATGGAGTCCTCAGAATGGATTCTTTCACTTCACAAAATACGTGTAAGATTCCTGCATGTCTTTGTATGGGGTTCATTCCTTTTTACTGCTGAATAGATTAACAGGAGAAAAACAAACAGAAGTTGAATATCATGCATATGTCTTGTTTCCAAGGGAGATACCCAGGAAAATGGAGTAACTCCTCAAAGTGGCCCAGCCCTCACCCTAAATGCCATCTTCAGGTAAAGGCCAAAAGATTTTCAGGGGTAGGAAGGCAGATTAGAGGACGTTATCAGGTGAGCACAGTAGGCAAGGGGATGTTTGTTATCCAGATTTAAGTCGCTGCCTTCTCTTTTGGTAAATTTCTTGAGATTTAGTTATTCTGTTCCTAATACAAAGGGAGACAGGCTTACAAATGGAGCTTTCCTTTCCAAGTATACATTTCATTCAACAAACAACAACCTTTGCGCAGTTTTCAGAGATTCTCTCCAGTCTGCTGTTCTTTTTTTTTTTTTTTTAAGATTTTATTTATTTGACAGAGAGAAACACAGCCAGAGAGGGAACACAAGCAGCAGGAGTGAGAGACGGAGAAGCAGGCTTCCCGCTGAGCAGGCAGCCCAATGGGAGACTGGATCCCGGAACTCCAGGATCATGACCTGAGCTGAAGGCAGAAGCTTAACCACTGAGCCACAGGCACCCCTTGAGTCTGCTGTTTTAAAATGGATCAGCCTTGAATAATCCTTGTGCCAAAGAGGCATATTTGGGATGCCATATTGTGCTTGCTTCACCTGGATGTACTCCAGTTTCCTTCCGGATTCATTCATGGAAAGACATCCAGATTTCTTTCCGTGTTTAGCATTACAAATAGAGCTGCTGTGCGTAAATTCCTGGTAATTTTTGTTTGGAAACAGTTTTTCAAAGATTTGTCTCCATACTAGAAGTGCGATTGTTAGATGTTAAGGTGAGGCTTTAAAAAAAAAGGAAAAAAACCCTTCATTTACTTTTTTGACAGTCATTTACTTTTTTGACAGACACACAACTAGAGAGGGAACACAAGCATGGGGAGTGAGAGAGAGAGAGAGAGAAAGAGAGAGAGAGAGAAAGAGGCTACCCACTAAGCCAGGAGCTCGACGTGGGGTTCGACCCAGGACTAAGGGATCAGAATTTGAGCCCAAGGTAAACGCTTAATGTAAGTTGAGACTAGCCAAAAGAAAGAAAAAGAGGAAAGAAAGAAAGAAAGAAAGAGAGAGAGAGAAAGAGAGAGAGAGAGAAAGAAAGAAAGAAAGAGGAAAGGAAAAAAAAAACTTGCCAAACTGGTTTCCCCAGTGCCCTGGGGGGGGGGGGGAATGGCCTGAAGGTGCTGTTTAAATTCGTCATTTCCCAAGGATATATGATGTCAAAATTGTATTTGAATGCTTATTTAGTATTTGTCTGTCTTCTTTGTCCAGGCATGTCTTCAGATATTTACCCATTATCAATTAGGTTATTTCCTTTTTGTTGAATTCTAAGTTTTCGTGTCTTTTGAATACAAATCCTTTACCAGATATGTGTTTTGTGACTATTTTGTCCCAGTGTGTGGATTGTCTTAGTTTTCTGAGCAAGGTCTTTGACAGAGAAGTTTTCATCTTAGGAAGTCCACGTTATCAATTTTCTTCTCTTGTGGATTGGCCTTTGGTTCTGTGTTAAAAGTCCTCACCAAACCCAAGGTCATGTAGATTTTCCTTTAAGTTTTCTTTCAGATATTTCAATAATTTGCATTTTAAATTTATCTACAATTTGGAACAAATTTTGGTAGAAGTTGTAAAGTTGTTATCTGCATTTCATTTAATTCCACATAGCTTCCAATTAATTTTTCCTATTTCTGGAGTTGTCAGGGGATATCCAGCTTGATTTGTTTGAATTTCCAACATTCAGAGGCTTCATCCAAACCCTGGGAGGGGACTTTCTCCACTAAAAGGAATGCATTTCATCTGGCCCTGCCCTCACTGCCCTTGGGATATGCCTGAGCCCAGCTCCCCCCACCGGTGGGGCTCAAGTGCTTCCCCCGCAGATGGGGGCAGGACCTCATCAGGACACTCTGTGGGGGCTTCCAGAGGATGTGGGGCCTCATCCACACTGGCAGGAGCCTGGCCTCGTCAGGACTCACTGGGGGAGGAGAAAGTGGGAGGAAGCTGCCAGAGCCGGGACTGCCTAGGAGGCGCATGGTCACAGGACCTTGCGGAGGAAGGGTGCGCTGTGTGGACAGTAGGGTTTCCCTGGCTTTTTGTGCGGTGTCATGGGGTCCCAGCAGCGCTGTGCAGCGGGGCTGTCGGGTCTCCCCTTTCTGGACTCGGATGTGCTCCCCAGGTCCTGCATCTGTGTTTCTGCACCCACGGATTCAGTTCTTGGGGCCCTGCAGTCAGAGAGCGGCTGCCCGCCTTGGGGAGAGTAGGTATTTTCACAGTGTCAGTTCTTCCCTGAGCACAGAGTGTTTTACTATCTCTGTGCATCTCCCTCCATGTCTCATCAGTGACAGGACAGGTCTGTCACCTCCTTGTTTCAGTGCACTCCTAGGTATCTTGTTCTTTTGGATGCAGTTGTACATGAGATTGTTCTCCATAGTTCTCTTTCTGATGGTTCCTTAGGAGCACGTAGAAATGCAATTGATTTATGTATATTGGTTTTGTCCCTTGCAAGTTTCTTGAATTTATGAGTTCTGTTCACCTTAAACTCAAACTGCCAATTCTTTGACCAGCAAAGGAGTGAATGATGTTTTATATACTTTGCAGAAAAGCCAATCAGGATGGGAACTTAAAAGACAACATTGAAATCAGAAATTCAGAATCCTCGAAGACATTTTGCAATAGTGCTTTAGCTACTAAGGAGGTAGTATGTTAAGGGTCACAATCCAGATTGCAAAGAATTTTGAAGAGAGGGACAGGAAGATAAAAGTCAAAGATCAACAGTTTCCAGAATTTGTTCTGCTAGAAGCTTCATAGGTTTTAATAGCTATTACTTGAAAAATATAAAGGAGAAGTTCGGGGCAGAATTCAGTTGTGAAATATCTTAGGAAAACAATTTAAAAAGTTAATTTTGCTGTAGAACCTCTCAGGAAATTTTTTTGGCAATGGGAATGGGGAATATCCACAAGAGGGTGTATTTGGTCATCTACTTTCTTAAATAAAAAAGAAAAAATTAACACTTTTTGAGATTAATATTCTACATTAGTCACCTGGAAAATTTTGTTTTGTAATAAAAGGAAGAAACCAAAATGTTTAACATTAATAGAGAAGGGAAAGAAAGAGGAGGGTTTAGAAAAGAACTTTTCCCCAGTTTTTTTTTTGAGATATCATTTGTAACAGTTGAGGTATACAGTGTTGATTTGGTACATTTATATATTTACCTTGGAATAAACCTAACCAAAGAGGGAAAGGATCTATACTCTAGAAACTACAGAACACATATGAAAGAAATGATCCTCTAAATCCCTGATTTTCAAAGAACCATTATTATCTTCTGATTTTCCTCCTCCTAAGTGTTCTTTTCCCCCTTGACTCAATACAGTTTTTTAAAAATCTTTTTCAATTGTCATTGTTTTATCCCTTCATTGTATGTAAGCTTATTTTTTGTATACATAAAGGTTTTTCTTTCTTTAAAACTTTGGGATACAATTTCTTCTTTTTTTTTAAATATTTTATTTATTTATTTGACAGACAGAGAGATCACAAGTAGTCAGAGAGGCAGACAGAGAGAGAGGAGGAAACAGGCTCCCCACCAAGCAGAGAGCCGGATGAGGGCTTCCATCCCAGGACCCTGAGATCATGACCTGAGCCAAAGGCAGAAGTTTAACCCACTGAGCCACCCAGGCACCCAGGATACAGTTTCTTCTAATAGATAAACATATATCTAAATCTAGCACATGGCTTTGTTCTAGTCTTCAGCCTCATCACATTCTCTCCTCTTGTTTTTTTTCTTTTTTCTTTTTTCAACCAACTTATCTTAACAATTCATTTTTAGAATCTTTTTAAATTTTCTTTTCTTTTTTTTAAGATTTTATTTATTTATTTGACAGAGAGAAACACAGCCAGAGAGGGAACACAAGCAGGGGGAGTGAAAGAGGGAGAAACAGGCTTCCCGCCGAGCAGGGAGCCTGATGTGAGGCTCGATCCCGGGTCTCCGGGATCATGACCTGAGCCGAAGGCAGTCGCTTAACCAACTGAGCCAGCCAGGCGCCCCTTATTTTCATCTTTACAATCATATTCCATCACGTCATTGTGTATACCCTTATTTTTGTATATATATAAGCTTTTCTTTCTTTAAAATTTTGGGAGGTAGTTTCTTCTAACAAACCAATATCAAGTGTGTGGCTCTCTTCTATTCACTAGTCTAATCATATATATATAGAGAGAGACAGATATAGATAGAGATGGAGATTTTTTTTTTTCCTTTCTTCTCCCCCTGGTTTTGGATCTCTTCTGATTTGGTTAGTGTATATTTTTCTGGGGTCATCACTACCCTTTTAGTATTTTATTCTCTCATTCATCTATTCTTATCTGGATAAAATGACAAGGTGGAATAACTCACCTGAAAAAAAAGAACAAGAGGCAGTACTGATGGCTAGGGACCTAATCAATATGAACATTAGTAATATATCAGAACTAGAGTTCAGAATGACGATTATCAAGGTGCTAGCTGGGCTCAAAAAAAGCATGGAAGATAGTAGAGAATCCATTTCTGGAAAATAAAGGAACTAAAATTTAACCAAGTTGAAATCAAAAAAAGCAATTCATGAGGTGTAATAAAAAAATAGAGGCTCTTACTGCTAAGATAAATGAGGCAAAAGAGAGAATTAGTGATATGGAAGACCCGATGATGGAAAATAAAGAAGCTGAAAAAAAGAGAGACAAACAACGACTGGCCACAATGGAAGAATTCAATAAATAAGTGATACCATAAGATGAAACAATATTATAATAATTGGGATCCCAGAAGAAGAACAAAGAGAGAGGGGGGCAGAAAGTATATTGGAGTAAATTATAACAGAGAATTTCCCTAATTTGGTGAAAGGAACAAGCATCGAAATCCAGGAAGCACAGAGAACTCCCCCCTCAAAATCAATTAAAATTGGTCCACACTCCATCATCTAATAGTAAAATTTACAAATCTCAGTGACAAAGAGAAAATCATGAAAGCAGCTCGGGAGAAAAGGTCTGTAACATACAATGGCAGAAACAATAGATAGGCAGCAGACCTATCCACAGAGATCTGGTAGGCCAGAAAGGACAGGCATGATATATTTAGAGCACTAAATGAGAAAAATATCCAGCCTAGAATACTATATCCAGCTAGGCTATCATCAAAAATCTTCCGGAACAAACAAAAACTAAAAGATTTGCAAACAAGCCATCCCTACAGGAAACATTGAAAGGGGTCCTCTAAGCAAAGAGAAAGCCTAAAAGTAACAGACCAGAAAGGAACAGAGATAATATACAGTAACAGTCACCTTACAGACAATAAAATGGCACTAAATTCATCTTTCAATAGTTACCCTGAAAGTAAATGGGCTAAATGCCCCAATCAAAAGACTCAGGGTATCAGAATGGATAAAAAAATAAGACCCATCAATATGCTGTCTGCAAGAAACTCATATTAGACCCAAAGACACCTCCAGATTTAAAGTGAGGGGGTGGAAAACCATTTACCATGCTAATGGACGTCAAAAGAAACCTTGGGTGGTAATCTTTATATCAGACAAATTAGATTTTAAGCCAAAGACTATAATAAGAAATGAGGAAGTACACTATATCATACTTAAAGGGTCTGTCCAACAAGATGATCTAACAATTTTAAATATATATGCCCTTAAAATGAGAGCAGCTGGGGCGCCTGGGTGGCTCAGTTGGTTGAGCGGCTGCCTTCGGCTCGGGTCATGATCCCGGAGACCCGGGATCGAGTCCCACATCGGGCTCCCTGCTCGGCGGGAGGCCTGCTTCTCCCTCTCTCACTCCCCCTGCTTGTGTTCCCTCTCTGGCTGTGTTTCTCTCTCTCAAATAAATAAAATCTTTAAAAAAAAAAATGAGAGCAGCCAATTCTATAAACCAATTAATATCTAAATCAAAGAAACACATCAATAATAATGCAATAATAGTAAGGAACTTTAACAACCCCCTCACTGAAATGGACAGATCATCTACACAAAAGATCAACAAGGAAATAAATTCTTTAAATGACACACTGGACCAGATGGACATCACAGATACATTCAGAACATTCCATCCCAGAGCAACAGAATGCACATTCTTCTCTAGTACACATGGAACATTCACCAGAATAGATCACATCCCGGGTCACAAATCAGGTCTCAACCAGTACCAACATTCCCTGCATATTTTCAGACCATGATGCTTTGAAACTAGAACTTAATCATGGAAGGAAAGTTGGAAAGAACTCAAATACCTGGAGGTTAAAGAGTATCCTACTAAAGAATGAATGGGTGCATTCACTCTGTTCAAAAATCTTTGGGACACAGAAAAGGCAGTCCTGAGAGGAAAGTGTATAGCAATATAGCCTTTCTTAAAGAAAAAAAAAATTTTTTAGTAACAATAAAAAAAAAAAAGAAACAAGAACAGTCTCAAGTACACAACCCTATACCTAAAGGAGCTGGAGAAAGAACAGCAAAAAAAGACTAAACCCAACAGTAGAAGAGAAATAATAAAGATCAGAGCAGAAATCAATGAAATAGAAACCAAAAGAACAGTAGGACAAATCAATGTAACTAGGAACTGGTTCTTTGAAAGAATTAATAAGATCAATAAACCCCTGGCCACACTTACCAGAAAGAAAAGAGAAAGGGCCCAAATTAATAAAATCATGAATGAAAGAGGAGAGATTACAACCAACACCAAAGAAATACAAACAATTATAAGAACATATTATGAGCAATGCTACATCAACAAATTTAACAATCTGGAAGAAATGGATCATTCCTAGAGACATATAAACTACCAAAACTGAACCAGGAAGAAAGAAATAGAAAATCTGAACAGACCCATAACCAGTAAGGAGATTGAAGCAGTCCTCAAAAATCTCCCAACAAACAAGAGCCCAGGACCAGACGACTTCCCAGGGGAATTCTACCAAACATTTAAAGAAGAATTAATACCTATCCTCCTGAAACTGTTCCCAAAAATAGAAATGGAAGGAAAACTTCCAAACTCATTTTATGAGGCCACCATTACCTTGATCCCAAAACCAGACAAAGACCCCATCAAAAAGAATTACAGACCAATATCCTTGATGAACATGGATGCAAAAATTCTCACCAAAATACTTGCCAATAGGATCCAACAGTATATTAAAAGGATTATTCACCACAACCAAGTGGGATTTATTCCTGGGCTACAATGTTGGTTCAACATCTGCAAATCAATCAGTGTGATACAGTACCTTAATAAAAGAAAGAACAAGAACTATATGATCCTCTCATATATGCTGAAAAAGCATTTGACAAAGTACAGCATCCTTTCTTGAGCAAAACTCTTACAGTGTAGGGATAAAGGGTACATACCTCCATATCATAAAAGCCATCTATGAAAAACACACAGGGAATATAATTCTCAATGGGGAAAAACTCAGAGCTTTTCCCCTAAGGTCAGGAACATGGCAGAGCTGTCCACTATCACCACTGCTATTCATCATATTACTAGAAGTCCTAGCCTCAGTAATCAGACAACAAAAAGAAATAAAAGGCATGAGAATCAGCAAAGAAGTCAAACTCTTACTTTATGAGGAAAACCCAAAAGACTCCACTCTGAAACTGTTAGAACTCATACAGGAATCCAGTAAAATGTCAGGAAATAAAATCAATGCACAAAAATCAATTGCATTTCTATACACCAACAGCAAGACAGAAGAAAGAGAAATTAAGGAATTGATCCCATTTACAATTGCACCCAAAATCATAATAAACCTAGGAATAAACCTAACCAAAGAAGTGAAGACTGTACTCAGAAAACTATAAAATACTCATGAAAGAAATTGAGGAAGACACAAAGAAATGGAAAAACATTCCATGCTCATGGATTGGAAGATCAAATATTGTGAAATGTCTATGCTACCTAAATCAATCTACACATTTAATGCAATCCCCATCAAAATACCATCAATTTATATTTCATTGGTATGAGGGCTCCAACAGAACCCTAAAGCAATTACATAGAACACCAAGGATTTTTATTTTGATTTCTGAATCTTTATTTTTTTTACACTTTCAAATTTTATTTTGAATTACTGACTGTAAAACACATAGGCATTTTTTCTATAATATATGACATTTGGTTTTGTTAAAAATATTAGATTTGCATTTTTCTTCACATTTAAAATATTTTCTTTTGCCTTACTTTTTTTATTTTATTTTTTATTATTACTTAAATTTTTTTCCAGTGTTCCAAGATTCATTCCCCATTCCCCACACCCAGTGCTCCACGCAATAGGTGCCCCCAGTACCCACCACCAGGCTCTCCCATCCCTCTACCCCCATCCCTCCAAGTCCCTCAGTTTGTTTCTGTGTCCAAAGTCTCTGTTGTTTCGTTTCCCTCCCTAGATTACCCTAGTTCCCATTTACTTTCTTTCTCCCACTGTCCTCCAGGTTACCCCTCATGCACCGCAAGTAAGTGAAACCATGTGATACTTGACTTTCTCTACTTGGCTTATTTCACTCAGCATAATCTCTTCCAGTCCAATCCATGTTGCTACAAAAGTTGGATATTCATCCTTTCTGATGGAGGCATAGTATTCCATTGTGTATATGTACCACATCTTCTTTATCCATTCATCTGTTGATGGGCATCTTGGCTCTTTCCACAGTTTGGCGACTGTGGCCATTGCTGCGATGAACATTGGGGTACATATGGCCCTTCTTTTCACTACATCTGTATCTTTGGGGTAAATGCCCAGTAGTGCAATTGCAGGGTCATAGGGTAGCTCTATTTTTAATTTTTTAAGGAATCTCCACACTGTTTTCCAAAGCGGTTGCACCAGCTTGCATTCCCACCAACAGTGTAAGAGGGTTCCCCTTTCTCCGCGGCCTCTCCAACACTTGTTGTTTCCTGACTTGTTAATTTTGGCCATTCTGACTGAACGCCAGGGATTTTTAATAGCTTCTAACTTAGCAAGCCATGGTAATTTAAAAGGGAACAGATGAAGTGCTAGAAGCAAGGAGATTTCTGCTGAAGAATACAAATTCATTCTCTGCTATTGCTTCTGCCTCTTTCAGGGAGAGGCAAAAATGCACAAAGGCACATAATGGAACTTTCCAGTTGGTGGTTTTGCATTTTCAGGAAGGAAGGTGTTTGTGAAAATGAAAATTACTGAACATTAGTTGTGAACACCCATAAGTGAGAAAAATGGAGAAACACACTGCAGAATTTTTATTTATATCAAGGGCTGAACCTCTGGTGGCAATGTGAATTGGTATGATCTTTTGGAGGGGATTTTAACAATGCCCAGACCCTTTGATTCAGCAAGTCCACTTCTAGGTATCTACTTCATAGCAATATTTGCACATGTACACAAAGGTTTATGTATGAGGAATGTTCACTGTAGCATTGCTTGCATGTATGAAAAAAATAATCTCTATGATCAATATGAAAATGTTTAAACAAATGATGGCATATCCATATTTTAGAAAAATTTGGGGGAGCCTGGGTGGCTCAGTTGGTTAAGCGACTGCCTTCGGCTCAGGTCATGATCCCAGAGATCCGGGATCGAGCCCCACGTCGGGCTCCCTGCTCAGCGGGAAGCCTGCTTCTCCCTCTTTCACTCCCCCTGCTTGTGTTCCCTCTCTGACTGTGTTTCTCTCTGTCAAATAAATAAAAAATCTTAAAAAAAAGAAAGAAAGAAAGAAAAATTTGCTGATAATAAATAGAAAGAGATAGATCTATATATTTGACACAGAAAGATGTCCCTGATATGTTAAGTGAAAAGGGCACACTGAAAATAGTATCTAGCATATGATTCCGTTTAAAAAAATTTTTTTAAAGATTTTATTTATTTATTTGACAGAGAGAGAGATCACAAATAGGCAGAGAGGCAGGTAGAGAGAGAGAGGAAGAAGCAGGCTCCCTGCTGAGCAGAGAGACCAATGCAGGCCTCAATCCCAGGACCCTGAGATCATGACCTGAGCTGAAAGCAGAGGCTTTAACCCACTGAGCCACCCAGGCACCCTAAAAAATGTTTTTAATATCAGCAGGTATGTAGCAAATATCTGGAGGAATAGGTAGCAAAGATTATCAGTGGCTGTCTCTGGGATATAATCATTTTGTAATGTTTAAACTTTTATGAGCATAGATTACTTTTGCAAAGAGAAGGGAAAAAAACAAAACAAAATTATTTCCTCAGAGCAAAAGAAACATGGCTAATAGAGATCTATTCACTATATTTACATGAAAGGTTTTAGTGTAATTCTTCAATTCTGTAATTTCCAATTCCAGCAATCTGGGCAAGGGTGCTATTCAGTCGGAATGAACCCAAATGACTGTGCTCACACAGGAAGAATGAGACACAGTCCCTATTGTGGTCTCTAGGTTGTCCCTTTGGCTAGTGCTTCTGTTCCTCAAACTTGGCTGACAGAGTAGAAGCAGCTGTCTTTCCTTTTCTTTCTCTTACCCCACAGGCTGGCCATGTTAGAAGGCGCTAAAACATGGTGGTAAAGAACTTGGCCTTTGGAGTTCCCGAGCCTTGGGTTTAAATCCCAATTTCACCACTCTCCTAACCGTGTGACTTTGAGAAATGTGCTTCTCCTGTCAGGACCTCTGTTTCCTCATGTGAAAAATGAGGATTTTAGAGACCCTGCCTACTACGGTCTCTGAAATGGTGAAAAGAGAGAAGTATAGAAAGTGTGTGGGAATTTATCTTGATGAGCACTGAGTAATACATAGGCATGTTGAATCACTATGATGTACACCTGAAACTAATGGAATACTGTATGTTAACTATACTGGAATTAAATGTTTTAAAAAAGAAAGTGCTTGGGAGTAATATATAAACAAATATCATTTATTATTATTGACGTCTTGCCCTCTCAATTCTTTCTTGGTAGAATTTTTTTCATCTGTCTTCTGCCTGATAAACTCCTACTTATTCCTCAAGCCCTGGCTCGGATGCCATCCCTGCAAAATCTCCTCTGGTCTCTCCCCAACACACTCCGAGCTGATTAACACTCTTTTATCAGAGCTCCCGCAGCATGCAGAGTACCCCAGCTTCATCACTGCATGTGATGTTCTGGGTTTGCTTGTCAGTCTCCTGAACAAACCCTGACCTCCTGCAAGGCAACAGCCCTGGTCTAGTCATCTCAAATCCTCAGTACTTATCTCCAGGTAGGACTCAGAGTTTGAATTCACATAATCTGTTTTCAAATTGAGTTAATCCTCTTCCTGCCCCTATCACCCCAGGACAGGCATCTTTAGTTCTATGGTAACAGCATCCTAACAGTTCTTTTTGTCAATCCAGACTGATGTTCAGCCCTCAGTTTTAGTTCCACTTTTGCCACAGGCTAATGTGACCTAAGCACCTAAGCACACTGCTTTCTCTCTCTAACAGTTAGCTTCCTTAGCCCTAAAATGGGGACAATATTCTCCTCCCACCCGTAGTGGAGGGGACTCAAGGAAAAATGCATGTGAAGGTCATCAGCATTACCCAAATTTAGCCATTGTTACTTTTTCTTTTTGCTTACTTATTTATTTACTCTGGAGAGGGAAGGGGAGGGGAAGGGGCAGAGGGAGAGAAAAAGAATCTGAATTCCATGCCCAGTGCAGAGCCAACAGAGCTTTCCATCTCAAGACCCTGAGATAGTGACCTGAGCAAAAATCAAGAGTAGGCCACTTAACAGAGCCACCCAGGCACCCCACTATTTCTGCTTTCTGAAAGGCAGTGTACATCAGGGAAGAAGAAAAGAGTATCTGAAAAATCTCTGTCCTGGCAGTTAAATTACATCCTGTAATTTTGAACAAGTTTCTCTAGTTATACCTAAACAGGTGAGCTCTTGCCTGCGGTCCTGTTTCCTCCAGAAATTGCATTTGATATGTCCTTCTGTGGACAATCCAGAGACAAAGAGGCAAAGACTCTTCTCCACCCTTAGAATTAAATACAAATCTCAGAGTACATTGGTGCAGTCCTTTATCATTCATGGAATACTTTTATGTCTGTCAGTGGATTGAAAAGGGCTTTTGTGGGAAAATCACAGCCAGATCTTAACAGTGCTAATCTCTGGATGGTAGAATTGTGCATGATTTTAATTTTATGTGTATTTTCCTAAAGCTTCAAAATCTTTGATTTTGGAGCTGGATGGAGATGATGGTTGTGTGACATTGTGAATGCATTAAATGCCACTGAACTGCACATAAAGGGTACAATCTTAGACTAGCTTTGTGAATATCACCTCATTAAAAAATCTCTGCAATGCACATGCATGATTTTATAGCCATTTACTGAAATGTGTTTGAGTCGAGAACAAAAACGGACTATTTATTTATTTATTTATTTATCTATTTATTTATTTATTTATTTATTTATTTGACAGCGAGAGATCACAAGTAGGCAGAGAGACAGGCAGAGAGAGGAGGAAGCAGGCTCCCCATTGAGCAGAGAGCCCGATGCTGGCCTCGATCCCAGGACCCCGAGATCATGACCTGAGCCAAAGGCAGAAGCCTTAACCCACTGAGCCACCCAGGCGCCCCAAAAACGGATTCTTAAGGCTCAAAAGCATTTCAATTAGCAGACCCTCTCCACATCCCTATCTCCAAGTAATGGGTCCAGGCGGCCAGCCTGCAGGGCGCTCCTCCGACCGCCAGAGGTCTCCGCGGAGCCCTCGCCTCCCCACCCGCGGAGGAACGTCTTCTCTTGCGCCTTTGAAGTGCGTGTGCACACGAGAGGCGTGGTCCGGAGTGGCCGCTCGTCTTGCAGGACCGCTTCCCAGCTCTGCCTTGACCCGGCGCTTCTCAGGCTTCGTTGGTGACTGGGTTGTGGTCCGAGTCTTTCCTGGTCCCTTCAGTCCCGACCCCCGCTTGCAGTCTTCTGCTGTCCGGGCCGTTCCCCGACTTCCAGCTCCCCACCTTTAACCGGCTGCCCCAGTATCGGTTCCCGGGCCTGCCGTCCTCTGCCCTGTCCTGCTCCGCCAAGGGTCCCTGTCTCTGATCCTCGGCCCCATGGCGCTCCAGGCGCTGCAGAGCTCGGGGGTGGCCTTCCGCAAGATCCTGTCTCACTTCCCCGAGGAGCTGAGCCTGGCTTTCGCATATGGCTCGGGGGTGTACCGCCAGGTGGGGCCCAGTTCAGACCAGAAGGTGAGCTGGCCCCGGGGCAGGCCCCACGCCGGAATCGGCCTGTTCTCACGACGTCCCTTTTGACTTGGATCCCTCCAGAACCCTAGAGCTGCCACTCTACCCTGCGCTCTCCACGTATCAACTAGCAAAATACAAACCATAGGAAAGTGTACCTAGTATAATGATATCATGAGCTGAGTTTTGAAGGTTATGTAGAGCCCACTTCGGTCTAGAACAGGAGATGGAATTATGCGGAGAGCAAAGCTGATGCAGAGGCAAGATGGAACACTGGAAATAACTTGCCTGGTGCTAGTTCAGTGGGCTCAGCCTTGGCTGAACATTGGGGTTTTCCAAGAAACTAAAATGCTGATACCTGGGTTACACTTAGGGAAATTCTGATTTATTTGGTCTGGGGTGAGACCTGGACTTCGGGAATTTTAAAAACTTCCCTGGTGATTCTAATGTTCAGCCAAAGTTGAGAGTCTCATCTATAAATGGGAGAAAGTTTGAAATGATGCTCCTGCCTTCAGAAAGACGATAGATGGTTGTACGGCCGGGGCAGATGCAGTGCAGTTACCAGCAAAAGTTAGTGGGTGACCAGTATAT
Source organism: Spilogale gracilis (assembly GCA_004023965.1). Taxonomy (NCBI): domain Eukaryota; kingdom Metazoa; phylum Chordata; class Mammalia; order Carnivora; family Mephitidae; genus Spilogale; species Spilogale gracilis. The sequence goes on from PITA01025346.1 coordinate 20,827, forward strand.
TTACCCGCGCTCAGGACATTTAACAAGAGTCTGTTTGGGACTAGAAGTTGTTACCCTTCAAAGTTGCCTGAGTGCAACAGCAGTGAGGGTACAGTTTACGATTGCAACTTTTTCCTGTAAATACTGTAAATAAAGAGGGGGAAAGTTTGCTTCCGAGGTAGAAACAAGATTCAAGACATACAACAGTGGAGTGGCAGGCAAATATTTTCATTTAACTGACTTTCTCCACTAAGGCTTTAGAGCTTTTGCTAAATTAACAAAAAAGAAGCAAGAGTCTAAATAGAGATGTTTTCTGGTGAACCAGATGTTTACTTGCTGTGGTTAATGCACAGTCTAATAACTGTCAAAAAAACTAAGGAAATTATGCGATAGGGCCTCCTTGATTTGGACACCTGACTAACCTGTCTTTAGGTTAAAGTTTGCCCGTTCACTTCCTGGTAAGGCCATTTATACTGTTGCTTGGATTTCTGTTTCCCAACTATACTGTATTTAAATAATACTTTGCTTTAAGTTGACAACGTATGAAAATTTATAGATTGTAGGTATATAAGAAATTACAGCTTATTCTAGGCTAATTATTTTTTAATAGCACATTTAACATAATTACGTGTTTTTAAAAAACATGTTCACCCCAAATCTTATTTAACCAGTGGTTTGTGGTTTTTGAGAAACTTAGGCCTTAGCCTCCTGATTCAATAGCCACGTCTTCATTTTTCCATGGAGGTATTCCTTTCAGGAGGTCTGGGATTTCCTCCAAGGAATGGCCCTTTCTTCCCTTTCCCTCACTCTCACTCTCTGCAAGATAGTAAGCCTTACAGATTCCAACGTGAAGTCTCAGATCAGTCCCTACCCTCAGTGCCTTAATGTCTTCATTTCTCACCCAGTTTTGCAGTTAGTCTCCTGTGTGGTTTCCCACCTTTAGTCATCCCCTCCAGCAAGCTCTTCTGCAGGAATATTTTTAGCATGGCAGACCCGCCTCCCTCTCTGGTCTCCCTTGCTTATGTTCCATTCCAGCAAATCAAACTAAATGCAGCATCCAGAACATGCCTAGCTCTCATATGTGCAAGAGTGCTTTCCTTTAACAAGACTACCTTCCCTTCCCCATGCTTATACTTTACCAAGCCTGCTTAATTCTTGCACAGTCCTCAAGACTCGGATCTATCAGAGTCTTGAAGAATGTAATTTCATAGCAAAATTTCTCATTTCTCTTCTGACCCCATTCGGAGTGAAATCAGATATATTTTGCATTCCTCTAGCAAGTTCATTTAGTGATAATTTGTTTATTCTCCCCAGTAGACTCTCTTTACCTCTACCCGGGGATCTATCAGAGCTCCTTGTAGGTGCTCAGTGAGTGGTTGGTGAGTGGGTAAGAGTTAAAATAACTTAGTTTCCATTACATAATGCTTTTCAGAACTTATCCATCCTGTGTTATTTGATCTGGAAGAAAAGTGAAACACATTTAGCTACATTTAGATGAAAGGCCATGTGTGGCATAAAGCTCAGCACTCAGAATTTGGAACTAGACTCCGTCTTCCTCTCACTCGCTTTGTGTCCATGGCCTGGAACTTACTCTGTAGTTTGGCTTCCTTTCCTATAAAATTGGTATAATATCAATACCTACCTTGTAGGATTGCTTTGAGAATACAATGAACCACAATACATACAAAGTATTTGGAAGAGTGCCAGCAGGACAAGTATGTGGAGGAAGCATTGCCATGACTATGAATGTTGAAAACAAGCTCAGACTGGTTCCAAAGACTTGCTTAGATATCTGATGAGAATCTCAGGTCTAATATTTACTAATTCATAATGGCATAGAATTTTAGAGCTTTCCACTCTATCTAGGTGCCTTTCAAGGAATTAAAACTAAAATCTCTTTTCTTCATTCCCAGAGGGCCATGCTGGACTTTGTTTTCACAGTAGATGACCCTGTTGCATGGCATTCAAAGAACCTGAAAAAAAATTGGAACCATTACTCTTTTCTAAAAGTTTTGGGACCCAAGATTATCACCACTATCCAGAGTAACTATGGTGCTGGAGTATACTATAATCCATTGATCATGTGTGATGGTAGGGTAAGTGACTTTGCATTTTTCTCTTAACTTGGGGGGTTATTAAATTAATTATTAGAATACCAGCTGAATATGTATGTTCTTGGGCGCCTGGGTGGCTCAGTTGGTTAAGCGACTGCCTTCGGCACAGGTCATGATCCCGGAGACCTGGGATCGAGTCCCACATCGGGCTTCCTGCTCGGCGGGAAGCCTGCTTCTTCCTCTCTCTCTCCCCTTGCTTGTGTTCCTTCTCTGGCTGTGTTTCTCTCTGTCAAAAAAATAAAATCTTTAAAAAAAAAAAGATAATTTTATAACATTGCATTAGTTTTAGGTATACAGTATAATGATTTGATATACTATGTGTTGCAAGATGATTACCACCACAATAAGTTTAGTTAACATTCTTCATCACACATAGTTGCAATTTTTTTTTTCTGGTGATAAGGACTTTCAAGGTTTACCCCCCTTAATAACAAGGATTTACATTTCTTTTTTTTTTAAGATTTTATTTATTTGACACAGAGAGAGAGATCACAAGTAGGCAGAGAGGCAGGCAGAGAGAGAGGAGGAAACAGGCTCCCCACTGAGCAGAGAGCCCAACGTGGGCCTTGATCCCAGGACCCTGAGATCATGACCTGAGCTGAAGGCAGAGGCTTTAACCCGCTGAGCCACCCAGGCGCCCAAGGATTTGCATTTCTAACAGCTTCCAAATGATGCTGCCGCTGCTGGTCTGGAAAACATACTTTGAGAACCACTGGTTTGGTCAGTGAGATGAATACTTAGGCCCATTGAGGATGAGGGTATTACAGGTAGTCAAGAGCATGTGATGCCATGTAATAGGAACCTCTTGGTGCCAGCAAGTGGGTAGAATTTGAGGAGGCACCCCGTGTCCCCGTTGGAGAGCAGCTCAGCAGCACAGATCCCAGCAGAGGGTTGTCTGACAGCAGGAACCCTGCCAAACCATCTTTCCCATGAAGGGGCCCAGTCTCCAAGAGAGCTGCCAAGAATTGAACAGTCCTGCAGCCTAAGAGGCAATGCGGGACTCGATCATACACCCGCTAGAGAGGAACCAGGGCTACCCATAACACACAGGTTCCTCCAGCTCTGCCAGTTCTACTCTTTGATGTGCTGATGAATCATGTGAGGATCTCATTGAAATGCAGGTGATGATTCAGTTGCTGGAATGGAGCTTGAGATTTTGCGCTTTTTGAAGCTCCCAGGTAATGCTGATACTAACGGTCAATGGACCAGGCTTTGAAGGACAGGAGGTTGGAGTACTGACTTAAGAAGGATTTTGAAGACCTGTCTGAACTTGGCAGGAATGAATACAATGATTGATTGGTGATGTCTCTATAGCCCTTGGGCCCTGTGTTTATTTTTCTGGTTGAGGTCCAATCCTATTCCAACCTGAATTTTGCAGTAGAGGAAATGAGGGTTCAGAGAGTGGACATGACTTCCATAGGTCATGCAACTCCTTATAATGTGAGAGGTCCCTGACCCCCTCTTACTATTAACAAATTTTCAATTACATCTGTTCATTCAATTATTTTACTAATTATCCAGCTTTACTGGATTATCTTTACTAATTATCCAGCTTAGAAATGAGAAATTCAGGGCGCCTGGGTGGCTCAGTTGGTTGAGCGACTGCCTTCGGCTCAGGTCATGATCCCGGAGACCCAGGATCAAGTCCCACATCGGGCTCCCTGCTCGGCGGGAAGCCTGCTTCTCCCTCTCTTACTCCCCCTGCTTTTGTGCCCCCTCTGGCTGTGTTCTCTCTGTCAAATAAATAAAATCTTTAAAAAAAA
>PITA01025347.1:0-24552 GCA_004023965.1 Spilogale gracilis
GAGGGGGCATCTGGATGAGACTCACTGTCTCCCCTTATCCCCCCAGGATTGGGTCATTGCTCCCCAAGGCTACTCGGCCTATTACTGTGAGGGGGAGTGCTCGTTCCCACTGGACTCATGCATGAATGCCACCAACCACGCCATCCTGCAGTCCCTGGTCAGTATTGTGTCCATGTGGTCCGGGCCCATGGGGAGGGGGGCTGGCTCAGCCGGGTGGATGAAAGCCCCTGTTGGGGCTCTCTGCCCAGAAACTTCCCTGCACGCATGAGCAGTGATGGCCCGCGCTGTAGGGAAACTGGTGCCTGTATGGCCGTGCTGGATGTGTAGACTCCTATGCGCCTGAACCCACATACACCCGACTTACCCTGGCTGCGGGTGTGCACCCATCTCCGTGCACTGCGCATGCACGTGTGAGGCCTTCACGGGCAATATGTGGGTGCCCGGATTTACGAGACATTCTTTGCTAACGGTCAGACACATGGCACGCGCATAACAGACGTGCACCCTCCTGGGACCTGTGTGCCTTCAACACACACATGAGTGTGTGCTCGGCTCCCAGGGCACGGGTGTATGTGCGGTGAGTGATGCGCATGCGCATTCAGCCGCTCTCTGCGTGTGTGTGCAGGGGTGGTGCGCGTGTGCTCACTGAGCGGCTGGACTCCGGCCTCCCCTTGTGTTCACCTCCCCGTTGGCGCTTTTCCCTGCCGCTCTAGCCCCTTGTGCTTTCCACAGATGGTATGGCTTTCGGTGCTGTGGCTGGGGTACCTTCAAATGCTGAAAAACTTAGAGATGATGATATGGTTTTAGCCCTTTATCTTATTCGTGTATCAGACTGACTGATTTGTAAATATTAAAAAACTGCTACATCCCGGGAGTAAATTCCAGTCAAATATTGTGAATGATTGTATAATGTATTGTTGATTTAGGGTGCTAATATTTTGTTGAGGATTTTGCATCTGTGTTCATCAATATTTGCATCTATGTTCATCAGCAATAGTTCTCTTTACTCGGGGCATCTTTATCTGGTTTTGGTATCAGTAAATCTGGCCTCCTAGAATGAATTTGGATGTTTTCCTTCCACTCTTACTTTTGGAATAGTTTGAGAATTGGTGTAACTCCTCTCTAAATTTTTGGTAGAATTCGCCTGTGAAGCCATCTAGTCCCAGACTTGTTTCTTGGGAGTTTTTTGATTACTGATTCAATTTCATTATTGGTAATTGGTCTGTTCATTTTTTCCCATTTCTAGCTGCTTCAGTTTCCGTGGATTGTATTGTTTCAGGAATTTATTCATTTCTTATAGGTTGTCCAATTTGTTGGCATATAATTTTCATAATCTTTTATGATCTTTTACATTTCTGTGGTGCCATTTCTCCTCTTTCACCTCTGATTTTGAGTACCCTCTTTTTCTTTTTTTTTGAGTCTAACTAAATGTTTATCAATTTCATTGATCTTTTCAGAGCTAGTTCCTGGTTTCCTAGCTCAGATCTACTGGTTTTGTTTCTTTTTAAAGTAATCTCTGCACCACAAATGGGGTTCAAACTCATGACCCCAAGATCAAGATCTCATGCTCCAACTGTGCCAGTGGGGTCTCCTGGTTTCTTTCTTTTTTGTTTCCTTCTGCTATAGTCTTTATTAATTTCTTTCCTTCTGCTGGTTTTAACTCCTTTAGGTGTAAGGTACCCAACTGAGCCACCCAGGCGCCCTCCATGTGTACTTATAAAGAATGTGTATTCTGGGGCGCCTGGGTGGCTCAGTTGGTTGGGCGACTGCCTTCGGCTCAGGTCATGATCCCGGAGACCTGGGATCAAGTCCCACATCGGGCTCCCTGCTTGGCGGGAAGCCTGCTTCTCCCTCTCACTCCTCCTGCTGTGTTCCCTCTCTGGCTGTGTTTCTCTCTGTCAAATAAATAAAATCTTTAAAAAAAAAAAAAAAAAGAATGTGTATTCTGCTTAGAATGGAGTCTTTTTTTTTTTTTTTAAGATTTTATTTATTTGACAGAAACACAGCCAGAGAAGGAACACAAGCAGGGGGAGTGAGAGAGGGAGAAGCAGGCTTCCCGCCGAGCAGGGAGCCCGATGCGGGGCTCGGTCCCGGGTCTCCGGGATCATGACCTGAGCCGAAGGCAGTCGCTTAACCAACTGAGCCACCCAGGCGCCCCTAGAATGGAGTCTTCTGAATAGATGTTAAAACCATCTGATCAAATGTGTCATTTAAAGACACAGTTTTCTTGATTTTGTCTGGATGATCTATCCATTGATGTTAACTGGAGTGTTAAGTCCCTGATATTATTGTATTATTATCAATTACTTCATGTTTGTTATTAACTGCTTTATGTATTTGAGTCCTCCCATGCTGGGTGTATAAATATAATTGTTGTATCTTTTTTAAAAGATTTTATTAGAGAGAGAGAGCATGAATAGATGGGTGGGGGAGCAGAGGGAGAGGGAGAAGCAGGCTCCCCGCTGAGCAGGGAGTCCAATGAAGGGCTCAATTCCAGGACCCTGGGATCATGACCTGAGCTGAAGGCAGATGCTTAACCAACTGCACCACCCAGGTGCCGTATTTTCTTAAATTGTTGTATTTTCTTGTTGGATTGTTCCATTTATGATTATAAAGTGTCATTCTTTGTTTCTTATTACAGCCTTTATTTTAAAGTCGATTTTGTCCCATATTTAAGTATTGGTGTCCTGGCTTTACTTTCATATCTGTTTGCATAATAACTGCTTCTCCATCCCTTTACTTTCAGTCTGCAGGTGTCTTTAGGTCTGAAATGAGTCTGTTATGGCAGCATATAGATGGGTTTTGTTTTGTATCAATTCCATCACCCTGTCTTTTGATTGGAGCATTTAGTCTATTTCATTCAAGGTAATTATTTATAGGGATGTATATATTACCATTTTGTTACTTCTGTTACGGTTTATTTTGCACTTCTTTCTTCCTTTGCTCTCTTATCTCATGACCAGTTAGCTTTTTTTAGTGACATATTTGGATACCTTTCCCTTTAATTTTTGCACATCTTTTACTGGGTTTTGATTGTGGTTACGTTTTTATGTGACATTTTCTGCATACAGCAGTCTGTCTTAAATCGATGGTTAAGATGAACCCATTCTTTACTATCCTCTCCACCCTCATCACTTAGGTATTTGGAGTCCTGCTTTACATCCGTTTATTTTCTGAGTCCCTTGACTGATTTTTATAAACATACTTACTTTTACTGCTTTTGTGCTTCTTAATCTTATTTACAGTCTTTTCTGTCCACTCAAAAAGTCTTCTTTAACACTTCCTGTAGGGCTGGTTTAGTGCTCATGAATTCCTTTAACTTTTGTTTTCTGGGAAGCTCTTTATCTGTCCTTCTATTTGAAATGACAGCTTTGCTGGATAGAGTATTCCTGGCTGCAGATTTTTTTTTTCCTTTCAACACTTTGAACCGATCACAGCACTCCCTTCTGGCTTACAATGTTTCTGCTGAAAACTCAGTTGATAACCGTATGGGGTTTCCCTTGTATATAACTTTTTTTCTTTTTCTCTCTCTCGTTGCTTTTAAAAAAATTTTCTTTATCACTAGTTTTTGCCATTTTAATTACTGTGTGTCTTGGTATATACCTCCTTGGGTTGATTTTGTTTGGGGATATCCATACCTCCTGAATCTGGCTTCCTTCCATTTCTTCAGCTGTTATTTCCTCAAATAGAGTACCCCTTTTTCTCTCTCATTCTAGAATCCCTATAATGCAGATGTTATATGCTTGATGGTGTTGCTGAGTTCCCGAAGTTTTCTTTTTGCCTTTTTTTCTCCTCTGGTGAATTTGATTACTTTTCATTACCCTGTCCTCCAGGTCACTGAGTCATTCTCTGAGCCCTCTGGACTACGCCTATTCTATCTAGCGTGTGTGGATGTGTGAGTGTTTTAAATGTCATTTGTTGTGTTCCTCATCTCTGATTGGTCCTCTTTTATCTCTTTGTTAAGAGTCTCACTGATACTCCCTTTCCAAGTACAGTATCATTTCGGTAATTAAATTCTCTATCAGGTATATCACTTACCTGTTTTCCTTAGGTCTCGTGCTGTGATTTTGTCTTGTTTCATTTGGAACATATTTATCTCCTTATTTTGCCTAACTCTGTGTCTGTTTCTCTGTGTTAGGAAAGTCAGCTATGTCTCCTGCTCTTAAAAGTAGTGGCCTGGGCACCTGGATGGCTCAGTGGGTTAAGGCCTCTGCCTTTGGCTCAGGTCATGATCTCAGGGTCCTGGGATCGAGGCCCGCATCAGGCTCTCTGCTCAGCGGGGAGCCTGCTTCCCTCTCTTTCTCTGCCTGCCTCTCTACCTATTTGTGATCTCTGTCAAATAAATAAAATCTTTAAACAAAAAAAGTAGTGACATTCTGAAGAAGAGGTCCTGCAGTCTCCTACAGTCCAGGGTCCCCTGTTCACTAGAACCTGGTCCCTCATGGGGTGTCTCCTATGTGTGTTGCATACAGCCTCCTGTTGTGGCTGAGCCACTTTTTTCCTTTAGTCCAGCTGTCTGCAATGGCTCTTCTTTTGCCTGTTGTGGGTAGTGTTTGGTCCCTGTGGCAGTAGAGGGCCAATCTGAGGCCACAGTGGGCTTGAGGTGAGTCATTTGTGAGACGCAGCAGCACCCAACCACAGGGTGCTTTTCCTGTGCTTTCCCCTGGTGTGAGGGGCCTGTAATCAGACTCAGTATCTGGCCCCAGTCCCCTGCTGGCACGCAGCCTGACTGGTGCGTGTAGTGATCTTTCCCTCTCCCTGGGGGAGGAGTCTCTTTCAGGGCCCTTTTGGGACTGCTTGCACACCACCATGCTTAGGGCACGACCTTGACTGGGCTCCAGGTTTACTGCAGGGGGTTGGCCTGCAGCATGCATGGCATACATGGACTACGCAGCGTTCGCAAGGGGTGCGTGCTGGTGCTCTGCAAGGGGGCCCCCGGCTCCGGGAAGCAAGGCTAGCCCAGCTGCAGGAGCGGAGCTGACAAAGTTGGGGTGCAGGCTGGTGGTGGGAGCAAGGTTTGCACGACCATCCTTTGTAGGAGGGGACCTACAGTTTTGGAACCGAGGCGGGCATGGCTTCAGGGGTGGGGTGTGCAGATGGGGGTGTTACGCGGTTCCCACAGGTGGTGTATTTATGCTGAGGGACAGGGGAGGGAAATGACGCCTGTTCACTCCTTTGTTCCTAAAGGAGTCCCTCAAACATCTCTGTGCCTGGGCCCCCCTCACAGGGGTAAACAGCTCTCCCTCCCATATGGCCCAGGGTTTCTTCCAGCTGCTGCTTCTGTGTTGTATCTCTGTGGGCCGTGTAGGTGGGGACTCTTGTTTCCTCCAGCCCTCCCAGAACTGGGCTGCGGCTTTTTCAAATTCCAGGATTCAAGTCCTGCTGGTTGTAAGAACTCAGGAAATTCAGCCCCTCTGGTTTCCAAAGCCCAATATAACATTGGGATTTGCCTTCCCTGTGCAACTCCTGGTTAGTGTTTCTCTCCCCTCTGGTGGACAGCTGCCAGGCCTGTGGAGCATCCTGCTACACCTCTGCCCTTCCTGCTCTCTTCCATGTGACCCCTTCTCTGCCTCTAATGAAGTTTGTTCTGGTCTTTTGGTCTTCTTCTGCCTTCCTTACACAGATGTCACCCAGCTGTATGCACAGGATGAGGCACGTTCAGGGCCCTCCCACTCTGCCATCTTTTACCAACTCTGCCATCCTAAGTGCTTTAAATGTTACTGATTTGGGGGTTGACATTTCTTCTAGAATGTTTACCTAGCATCCTAGTTCCTGGTATCCCCAAGCCTGTTTGTCTAAGAAGAGGTAGCTGAAGGTGAGGCCCCCAGGAGAGAAGAAACACATCACTGACAGCAGCTTTGGCTCTGTGGTTACACTGCCTTTCTCCCATCAAGTGTGATGTGCTGCCTCCATTCCCCAGGAGCCAGCTTCTGGGAGGAGCTCAGTGGTGATGAGACCTGTGGGTCTCCAGGCTGTCCTTTATGCACGCTTCATGCTCCTTCCCGCCTCTGGGCACCTGCAGCTCCCAAGTCAGGATGGCCAGGTGGGGATGGGCTTCAGGGAAGTGTGGAGGGGACCTACAGTGTTGGAAAGGTGACACTGGAGCTGGTCAGGGGCTGGCTCACAGGGCTCTGGGGTCCCACTTAAGGTGCCACATGTGTGGATTTAATCCCATGTAAACTGGGAAGCAGGTGCAGGGTTTTAGCAATGAAGTCTCACAATCTGACTACTCTAGAAGTGTTGCTCTGGCTGCAGTGCTCAAATGGACAGGATCAAGGGTAGGGCAGGCAGGGAGCCAGCAAGGGGTGGCTGCGGTCCCCTGACAAGGGGTTGGGGCAGCTGGTGCAGGTGGAGGCAGGGCCGCTCTCGGGAGTAGGTGTGGGATGGGGGGAACCCTGGGGTCTACAGGTGAGCCCAGGGACAGAAAGCCTTGTCAGGGGGCAGAGTTGTTGTTGGGGTGGAGGGCCTGCTTTGTTGTGCTGTCCCGTGGGTTCTGTTTGTCTACTGGAACGTTCCGCCCATCTCCCCCACCTGTCCTGCTGCCGCTCAGGAGAACTAGTTTTAGGAGGCTGAGAACAGGCTGCTCCCTCAGGCAGGCTCTCTGCTGGCAGTCAGGCTGTTAGGAGGGTCGCAGGTCCCTACACCTGGTCCCCATCCCGCTGCAGAGAGTCACATGACTTGGCACCACAAGGGCCCTCCACACCCTTGGTCCCTGTTTGCCCAGAATAGGAGCTGCCTTAGAGGTCGTTGTCAGGACTGGGAAGTGCTTCAAAGAATAACAGCGCCAGACACCCCAAGGTTGGACTAAGGATTCTGGGCTTTGTCCGGTTCTGTGAACGTTCAATGGCCCACATGTGGGAGGGGAGACAGATCGCAAACAGCTAATGGAGACAAGAGATGATCAGGAACGTCACAGAAGCAGAGAGAGAAGCGGAGGGGACCCCAGAGGGCTCCGGCACACCATGTGCCAGGGTGTCCCGTCTGAAGGGAGCGGGTGTGCCCTAAGGGTGGCAGGGCAGGGGGATGGGGAGGGCGGGTCTCCACATGAGCACCTGCCTGGGCTGCAGGCAGAGGACAGAGCAGGGGACGGTGAGCGGCCAGAGATTCCGGGGCCAGCGGTAGTGAGGGTGGGGGTTCCCAGGCAAGGCTGCTGTGTTCACGCCTCTGCCCCCCCCTCCCCGTACCTCTGGCCAGGTGCACCTGATGAAGCCAGATGCGGTCCCCAAGGCGTGCTGTGCCCCCACCAAGCTGAGCGCCACCTCCGTGCTCTACTACGACAGCAGCAACAACGTCATCCTGCGCAAGCACCGCAACATGGTGGTCCGGGCCTGCGGCTGCCACTGAGGCTGGTGCCCGCTGCCGGGGCGGGGGGGGGGGGCCGCCTGGGTCAGGCCCCTCTCCAGGGGAAGGAAACCCTCCAATGCCATCACTGCTCAGGTGGGATGGCAAGGAGGGCCTGCCCCACCCCTGCCACAGTCTCCCTGGACCCCTCTGCTCCTTCCCCTGGGCTTTGTAGTAGACGGGCTGACACAGCTCCGGCAGGCCTGACGCACACAGGAGCCCCAGACGCATAGACCACACTGGGTTCCACTTGGAAGTCCTGCCTTAGGACATGTGCTGGGCCACCCCCAGCCCAGACTGTGACTGGCCCAGGCCAGTCTGAGGGGCATCTGGAGTATGGGGCCGGCTGGCTGGGCTCTGAGCAGGGAGGAAGGGACTTTCCCTTTCTAGGTAGCGCACTGGGCCTTTGCAGGGCATGCACTCACCTTCAGGACCGTGTATTACTGGGTTCTGAACTTGGCCCACTAGTAGTGAGCACGTTAGAAACAGAACAAGTCGGATGGGCCTCATACTAAGAAGCTGACAGGGATGTTTTATGGCATGTGTCTTCCTCTCCTGGGGGAAGAGGTGTGATCACCCTCCCCAAGAGGTGAATAACCAACCACAAGGCGTCCAGTTCCCTCCACCTTTTCCATGTGAGGCTCCGCACTGAAATGAAGCTGGCTCTCAGAAGCAATGACAGTAGACATGGCGGGGTGGGGGGGGTGTCCAGGCTGGGACACCATGGCACTCAGGCCCTGCTCCCCAGCTCCCGACCCACAGCCAACCAGGTCAGGCCTCAGGCCTCAAGAAGCCTCAGCAAAAAACTCCAGGCACCCAGCAGCTATTCAGAGTTGAAATGAGCTTTGGTCCCCCTTCTGCCACGCTAAGGAGCAGCTATTTCACCCAGATGGTGCCTGGGCCGCCACCGGCCAAGCCTGAGGCCAGGGTGGGAACTGTCCAATAGAATCCAGGGCTTAAGAACAGGTTGTTCACCAGTTTGCGCCACACTGTGTGCCCAGGAGCCCCATCCTGTTTCTCAAGACCTATGAGCCAAAGGTCCCTGTCCCAGGGGAGGGACAGGCAGTAACGAGGCTGTCCTGGGTGGGGAGGTTCCCGACAACCACTGTTCTCCTTGGAGTGGCCGCCACAGGCAGCTGGAGTGTTTATTTGATTTCTGACTTGCTAAGCCTGTAACTTACCTACTGGCGTAGACAGAGTCCAGTAGCCTGAACCACAAAATACAGTCTCATTAAAAGCAGCTCATGGGCCCGCCCCACCCCACCCCAGCCCCGCTGAGATGGAGCCGTGTGCCCAAGGATGTATCCCTCAGCAGTCACTCCGCACCCCGAGGAGGGGCCCCGGGACAGCAGGTGGGACAGCGGGTATGGACAGTAGGGCCCTGCTGCAGGACAGCAGCCACTCCACAGGGACTGGGAAGGGACTCTGAGCGAGCACAGAGGAAGAGGCCCTCCCCGTGTATGCAGAGGGTGTGCCCAGACTGTCTGCAAGGTGGAGAGTTCCCCAGTAGTGGGGGGCTCTGACCTTAGGCTGGCAGGGATTGGAGCACAAAGTGGCTGGAGTGTCAGGAGACCTATATTCTGGTTCCAACTCGGCCACTGACCCGTTTGCTATCTGGACGAGGCCCCTTCCCTTATTCAAGCTTCAGTTTCTCTTCTGTGACATGGGGACAGGACTCCTTCCTCAGTCTAAAACCCCAACCCTCTCCTCTCTGCCATAGCCCAGACACAGCCTGAGCCCAGCTGCCGCAGGACATAAAACCTGCCTTCTGGGGACCTTAGTTAACAGCTCTCTCCTCCCCAAATCAAAGGCAGTGGAGGTTTAGAAACTTTGGACAGATGTTAGTATTTGGTCTCTTCAATACCGGGCATATAACCTGGCATGCTCTGGAAAGCTGGTAAAATGAATGTTTTTAAGGTGCAGACTCCCTTGCCCATTAGGTATGCTGAACGGGTCTGTAAGTATCATAATCTAAACCCCTTCTCTGCAATCAAGCTGAAAGTAGAGTGGTCATGGCCTTTCTGACAGACTTCTAGAACCTCCAGCCATCCAGACAGTCACCAAAAGGAAACCAAACAGAAAAGGCCTTGGAGAAGAACGACAGGTGCAGAGTCAGTAAGGGGACAGTCATCTTGTTTACATGGTTGCCTCGGTAGCCCGGGCTCCATTCAAGGCTGCACATTAGAAGCCTAAGCGTGGTCAGCTCAGGCCCACTGACAGCAAAGGAAATGCTGCCAGGAAGAGGCTGTAGAAGAATACCCGAGTTTGTAGAGGGCTGCCCTGTGCGCCTCACCCCTAGAGCATCTCCACTATCATGGCACGGCCCTGGCCCGATGCCAGCCCATCAGACACCCATTCATGTGTCTCTCTGTAGGAATGTGGGTAACATGCTTCAAGAAGTGCCCAGAACTGCACAGGAAAGGGGGCTGTGACTAGAATAGGGTGGGTTTGAGAGCCAGGAGACCTGCCATGGTATCCTGGCTCTGCCTCTTGTTAAACTGACCAAATCTTGTCACACCTGAGTTAAGAGGTTTTTCTTTCCCCTCTGAATGAGGTATTGGTTCTGCCCTTGCAAGGCCATCGTGGGCTCAGGTGCATCCGCGAAAGCACTTGGCACTGCGTCTGCATCTACCAGAGGTCTTAGTTTAAACGAATTTGTGTATCTATGACTTCCCTCTTGGCCCTGCTAGTAACACCTGGTCCTCCCAGAACATGTCCAGGAGCTGCTTTACTTTAAAGCTGTGCTTTTCCTAAAAAATCTAAATGTCCTCTCTCAGGAGGAGGTGGGGACTCACACAGTCCCCTGCCCGCGGAAGTCCTGGCCTGCAGGGACCAAGAGGGACTCACAGTGAGTCAGCGGCCCGGCACCTCTGCCGAGGACGTGGCTGTCTTGTCCCCACCCTCTCCCGAAGTCCAGCACCCACCTGCGACCTCCAGGAAGCTGAAGGGGGAGCGTTCTAGAACTTCTCTTCTTACTGGAAAGACCTGAGCAAACATTTGATCCTTTAACAAAAAAAAAATTTTTTTTCTCCTCACTGAAGAAAATATTATATGTATGCCAGGAAAACTTTTGGGGGAAAAAAAAAAAAGAATACAAATACACATAATCCCAGCACACAGAGCTAAGCATTGTTAATAATCCCTTCCAGTCTCTTCCCTTGACACATCTGTCGTTATATAGAATATACAGATATTTTACAAAGTTAGGATCATACTCTATACACTACTTGATCTGATTTAATCTATATTTAGAAAATGTGTTATTAAATCGTCTTTGAAAACATAACTTGCAGCATTCCATCCTTTGACCTCTGCCCCAGTTCTGTCACCATTCCTTCCCTGGAGGCAGGTGTGGCGCCCCCATGACCCTACTCTCGGGAGCCCTGGCCTAGCCCCAGGAAGGCAGACAGCTGGTGTTCAGATCTATTAGCCAAGAATCTTGGGACCTGGCATCTCACCACCTGCAGTGGGGTTATGGGCGGACCCATGTGTTAAGTGCTGGGGAAGCCCTCTGCCCTCCCAGGCTGATCAGGGAAGCACAGTAAGGGACCTGGCCCTCCTGTCCACCACCTCCCCTCTCATTTCACAGGGTTGTGACCAGTCCCCCTTCCTGGGGCTTCAGGCCAGCCTGTTCCCCCCTCCCCACATGTCCTCCTGAGAGCCAGCCTTGTTGCAGAAGAGAGGCATGCCTCTCTTCTCTCGCAGACATCACAACAGCCCGGAGTGGCTGGCATTTTCCTGACAGCCATGACTGACCAGTGGTGAGAGGGAGGCCTGGGTTAGGGAGCGAGGGTCCCTGCTGGGAATACTGCAGGTCACCATCCCAGCCACAGGGGTGGGCCCCAGCCAACCAGATGGGGATGAGCCCCACCTGAAGGCAGAGATCAAGGTTGGCCTAGGATGCCAGAGACAGGGCTAGTAGCATCCATTCCCTCACAGGAGCTGACCTGGGGTCACAGGCCAGCAGGCTTCTCCCCTCCCCTTCAGGCTCAACATGACTTCAACCCAAAATGAGAACCAGCCCTGCCCCGTGGTTTCTGAGTGTCACATCTTGATCTAGAGCCCCTGGCCGGCAGCATGGGGGTGGGCGGCAGCCCTGGACATTGTTTCTGGTGACCGATGGGACATGCTGGGAGGCAGCCCGGCTGGCCAAACACTGGTACAAAGTGAGAGCTGTGACGCTACAAGCTGTGGCACCAGATTTCAGTTTCTGCTGGGTATACGGTACGGAGGCGAGAAGCATCTCTGGCTGGGTCCTCAGGTCTCCCCAGTACCAAGCACAGTGCCTGGCAGGAGGCCTCGGGCCTTCTCAGTGCTACAGTGCTGACCATCGGATCTGTGACGGGTGACTGGGTGCCCTTCAGACTCATGGCCAGATGTGAGGGCACAAATGGAGCCTGGCTCAGCTACCACGCTGGCCCGGTAGCAGGGGAGAAAGGGACCGAGGCACCCCTGCACCAGCTCTGACCTCGGCTGCCCTGGGACAGGGTCCTGTTAAGCCCTGGGACACTGGTGCCAACCCTGGTATAGCGCACAGTCTAGCCTCTCAACAGTGACTGTGCATTCATCTCCAGAACGCAAGGCTGGTTTAACATCCAAAACGCAATATAATATAGCACATTAACAGAATAAAGTATAAAAAACACATAATCATCTCCATAGACATGGAAAAGACATAAACCCAACACCTTTTCATGATGAACACGCAACAACCGAGGAATAGGAGGGAACTTCCTCGGTCTGATAAACAGCGCCTACAAAAAACTCCCGCATGGTGAAGACTGAATATTTTCCCTCTAAGATCAGGAATAAGACCAAGATGTCTGCCCTCACCACTTCTATTCAACGTTGTGCTAGAGGTTCTAGTCGGGACACCGCAAAAAAATGAAGTGAAATTTGCAGATGACGTGATACTGTATACAGAAAATCCTAAGGAATTCACTAAAAAACTATTAGAACTAATACATTCAGCAAGGTTGCAGAATACAAGATCAATATACAAAAATCTACTTCTGTACTCTAGCAATGAAAAATCTGAAAGTGAAATTGAGAAAACAATTCCAGAGTCACCTGGGTGGCTCAGTCAGTTAAGCATCTGCCTTTGGCTCAGGTCATGATCCCAGGGTCCTGGATCAAGCCCCACATTGGGCTTCCTACTCAGCAAGAAGCCTGCTCCTCCCTCTCCCTCTGCCACTCCCCCTGCCTTTGGTATCTCGTCCTCTTTCAAATAAATAAATAAAATCTTTAAAAAAAGAAGCAATTCCATTCACAATAACATCAAAAGCATAAAATACTTAGGAATAAATTCGACAGAAGTATAAGCTTATACTCTGATAACTATAAAATATTACTGAAAGAAATTAAAGAACTAAACAAGTGGAAAGAACACCCATGTTCATGGATTGGAAAACTTAATACTGTTAAGATGGCAACACTTCCCAAACTGATGTACAGATTCAGCGAAACCTCTATCAAAATCCCAGCTGGCTCTTTTTGCAGAAATTGACAAGTTATTCCCAAAATTCATATGGAAACACTAGACACCTAGAACAGCCAAAACAACCTGAAAAAAAGAACAAAATCATGGAGGACTGACACTTGTCAAATTCAGAATGTACTATGGAGCTACAAAATACACCACACCGTGGAACTGGCACAGGACAGACCTATAGATAATAAAACAGAATAGCAATAAAACCCTTACATCTATAGTCAATTGCTTTTCAACTGGGATGCCAACAAATTTAAACAGGAGAAGATCCTTTACAACAAATGATGCTGGGAAACTGGACATCCACATGCAAAAGAAGGAAATGAGACCTCTTTTCTCACACTATAACAAAAATTAACTCAAAATGGATCAAAGCCCTAAATATAAGAGCTAAGCCATAAAACTCCTAAAAGAAAACAAAACCTTAGGTTAGGCAAAACTTTTCTAGTTATGATGTCAAAAATATACTGATGGAAGAAAAAATAAATTAGACTTCAGGAGAATTAAAGCCTCTTATGCTTCAAAGTACACCATAAAGAGTGTAAAAAGACAACCCACAGAATGACAGAAGACCTGCAAATCATGTATCTGATAAGAGCCCTATACCCAGAATACTGAAAAAACTCTTGCAATTCAATAAAAATGGGTAAAGGATCTGAATGGACATTTTCCCAAGATATACAAAGGTCAATAAACACATGAAAAGATACTCAATATCATTAGCCATCAGGGAAATGCAAATCACATCAAAACCACAATGAGTGGAGCACCCAGGTGGCTCAGTCAGTTGGGTATCCAACTCTTGATCTGGGCTGTGATCTGGGGGTTGTGAGCTTGAGCATGGCAGCAGCACAGCAAGAGCCTGCCTGGGATTCTCTCTCTCCCTCTTCCTTTACCCCTCCCTGCTCATACTCTCTCTCTCAAAAAAGCAAAACAAAGCAAAGCAAACAAAAACAAAACCACAATGAGATGGCACTATATACCACAAGGATAATATAACAGAATATAAAACAGATAGTAAGCAGGGATGGCAGGGGTATACAGAAAACCAGGAGCCCTCACAGGCTGCAGATAGGAATTCCAAATGGTGCAGCTACTTGTGGAAAATGGTCTGGCAGTTCCTCAAAATATTAAAAAATGGTTATCATATCCAGCCTATATCTACCCGGCAGAAATGAAAACATATGTCCACATAAAAACTAATACATGAATGTTCATAGCAGCATTAGTCATAATGCCCAGAAAGTATAAATAACACAAATGTCCATCCACTTATGATGGACAAATTGTGGCCTATCCATACACTGAATATTCATTGGCAATAAAAAAGAATTGAAGTACTGATACATGCTATACCATAGATGAACTTTTTTGAAAACATTATGCTAAGTGGAAGCCAGCCACAAAAGGCCACATATTGGGCGCCTGGGTGGCTTAGTTGGTTAAGTGACTGCCTTTGGCTCGGGTCATGATCCTGGAGACCCGGGATCGAGTCCCATATCAGGCTTCCTGCTCAGCGGGAGGCCTGCTTCTCCCTCTCTCACTCCCCCTGCTTGTGCTCCCTCTCTGGCTTTATTTCTCTCTGTCAAATAAATAAAAAATCTTTAAAAAAAAAAATAAAATAAAAATAAATAAATTTAAAAAAAAAAAAAAAAAAAAAAAAAAATAAAAAAAAAAAAAAAAAAAAAAAAAAGGCCACATATTGTGTACTTCTATTTATAGGGCATGTCCAGAATAGGCAAAACAAGGAAGACAGAAAGTAGATTAGTGTTTGCCTGGGGCTGGGGGACAAGAAGGGAAATGCTAAAGGATGAGAGGTTTCCTTTTGGAGAAAAATGTCAAATTATTTGGTAATGATTGTGGTAATGACTGTGTAACTATGAGTACAGTACACACCACTGAGACGTATACTTTAAATGGGTGAACTGAATGGTATGTGAATTGTATCCCAATAAAGCTGTTTAAAAAAAAAAAGAAAGAAAATCATCCTATAGAACAGCAAAGCCTAGTGGCCCAGACACTTGCTCAGCAAATGGAAGCACAGGACACAGTCACCTAAGTGTGTGTGTGTGTGTGTGTCTCTCTCTCTCTCACACACACACACACACACACACACACACACACACAGGTTACAGTACCAAGGACAGCTTTAGGAGGAGGTAACATCTGAGTTTAAAAAGCCCAGGTTTGGCAGGGACTGAGGTAGTACAAGTATCTGTAAGCTTGTCTGTGTTAACGAGAAAGCCCACCTTCCATGGCTGGGCCTCGAGACTGCACGCTCCTTCTGGATGGAGACCATGTCCCTCTCCACTCAGTGCTGGAGGCAATCAGGGCTGACACGTAACAAATCAGCCCTGAGAACCTCAGCTTGAGGTATCCAAATATTTAAGCTGTTTAGAATACAGTAGTGATCGAGAGAGACCATGTCTTATCCTCATGAAGCTAATATTAAATACATGAGAAAAAAACAAAGCTGACGAAAAAGAAGGGATGACAGGAATGCCCATTCTCGAGACAGAGGTCAGGGCAGGCCTCTCGCACGAGGTGGGTGGCAGCTGAAGGAAGTGAGGGGTGAACCCTGTAGCTGCCAAAGGAAGAATGTTCCAGGAGAGGAGGTGGCATGACCAAGCCCCTGAAGGGGAGTGAGCTGTAACATGACAGAGGGCGAGGCAGCACATTCGGGGAGCTTGGGGCAGTGCCAGGCCTCAGGCTAGTTGGTCCCCTTGGATCCCACACGCACAATGAGGCCATGGGAGGGCTCTCGGCGAGGGAATGATGGGAGTGCGTTTCTGTTTGGAAAGGATGCTCTCTGACTACCTTGCAGATTAGACCCGGAAGAGAAGAGGCAGGAGTGGAAACACAGAGACAAGCGTGAGGACTTGGTGCTCGTGGAGGAAGGATGAAGAACAGGTGGACCAAAAAGCGACTTGAAGACACGTGGGTCTGACGTGTGAGGCGGACAGGGGTCGAGGATGACCCTAAGCTGAGCAGGCAGCTGGGCAGGTGGTGGCACTGACAGAGACAAGGGGGAGGGGAGGAAGGGTCTGGCGGGGAAAGAGCAAGAGAGCCCGTGAGCTCTGAGTGCCCATGGGATGTCCGAGGGAAGATAGGAAGACGAGAGATCAGCATGGACGCTGACATGTGGGCCGGACTCACAGATGTGCCTGGAAGCCCTGGGACGGGAAGGGACTGGCTAGGGCGCTGGTTCTAAATAAGCTAAGACTGCCCCCTCGAGGCTGCTTGGAAACTTCAAGGTTATGTTTTTGGTTGTCGGTAATCCTGGGGGCAATATTGGCATTAGTGGGAAGGAAGCAAGGAATCTAAGTGTCTTGCAATGTCCTACGTAAAGAAGAATAATTCTTTTTTTTTTTAAAGTACGCTCCCTGCCCAGTGTGGAGTCCAACATGGGGCTTGAACTCATGACCCTGAGATCAAAACCGAGCTGAGATCAAGAGTTGGACACTTAACTGACTGAGCACACAAGAGCCCTAAGGAAGAATTACTCTTGATCCTCTCAGACTTTCAAAGGCCCTGAGAAACATTCACATAGCAGAAAAAGTCTGTTCATAATGATCTGAAAACCCAACTCCATTCTACATATAAAGCCAATGTCTCCTGGGGGGCTCAGTGGGTTAAGTGGCTGACTCTTGGTTTTGGCTCAGGTCATGATCTCAGACTCCTGGGATTGAGCCCTGCACTGGGCTCCACACTCAGCAGGGAGTCTGCTTAAGATTCTCTCTCCCTCTCTGTATGCCCCGCTCCCATTCTCTCTAAAATAGATAAATCTTTTTTTTTTTTTTTTGGCAAAGATTTTATTTATCCATTCAAGAAAGTGAGCAAGTGAGAACATGCGTGGGGGGAAAGAGGGGAGAGGCAGAGGGAGATAGAGAAGCAGACTCCCCACTGAAAAGAAAGCCCGATGCAGGACTCAATCCCAGGACCTTGGGATCACAACCCCAGTCGAAGGCAGATGCTTAACTGACTGAGCCACCCATGTGCCCAGTACATAAATAAATCTTAAAAAAAAAAAAAACAAAAAAAAACAAAACTTATTTTTTGCGTTGAATTTTCTAGAAATAGACCTACCACATAAACTGAGGGAACATTTAATTTTTTTCTTTTGTTCAGAATTTCACCAAGAGATTTTTGCGGTTTCAGAAAATCATGTTACTGTGATCCTGCCAACAAAATACCCCTGTATCAGTCCACACTGCTCACCGTGGCTCTAGACAGAAGTACACATTTAAATATTTCACATGTTTAGCTGTGCCCAAGCATTTAAATATTGAAATACATACTATTCTATTATAAATCACTTTCCTTTCATTTTTCTCTCATATTATAATCATGACATAACACTATTTTTTAAAAACTATGTGTTGGAAAGATCTAGGAGCTGGGACTTTCCTTTCTACCTAGTAAAGAATCAGATCTAAGAAGCAGGCACTGGGCTAAGAGGTTAAGAAACCACGAAGGGTTGAGCTCTGGGTCTCTGCAAAACCTCAGAGGTCGGGGGGGGGGGATGGTGGAACAGGAGACTGAGGCGCAGAAGCCAAGGAGAATGAGTGGTGGGCAAGGCGGACTGCAGTGATGCCCGGGGAAGCCACTTAGATCTCCTGCAAGACCAACACTCTCACTCTCTCAACTCTCAGGAGCCTGAAACGCTATAAGCCCCGGGGAAAGTTTCATCCCAGGAAATGCCCTTGGTGGAAGGGAGCTGCCCACCCCTTCTGGGAATCAGCCAGAATTCATGATCCGAACAGGAGGAGGTTTAGGGGCATGGCCTCCAGGCCTCAATTCAGAACTAGTCAGAAGGGCTGTCAAAGCTCCAGTGCCCCTCCCTCCCCAGACCAGCTGAGGCCTCGGTGTGACTGCACAGCAGCTCCATTTCACTCTCTGCTCAATCCGTTCCCCTCATTCCCCTGCAAAAGTGATTTCTGAGATCACTCCCTGATAAGCTTTCTTTTTTTTTTTTTTTAAAGATTTTATTTATTTATTTGACAGAGAGCTCACAAGTAGGCAGAGAAGCAGGCAGAGAGAGAGGCAGAGAGCCCGATGCGGGCCTCAATCCCAGGACCCTGAGATCATGACCTGAGCAGAAGGCAGAGGCTTTAACCCACTGAGCCACCCAGGCGCCCCCTGATAAGCTTTCTTGTTTCCTAAAAAGTCTGACCTAATTTATAGCCAAAAACAGAAGAAAAAAAAAATCAAGTAGCAGTAATGTGAGTATGTTTTTCAGAGATATAACAATAGAAGCCAAAATAAACATCTGAAAGAAATGAATGTTGCCTTGGGCAGGCAGGAAAGTTATACTGGGCTAGGGGGCAGGGGGAGCAGAAGAACATCATGTTAGAATAAGCTTTACAATGATTTTCTTTAAACTGTGTGCAATGATGACCTCGAAGAACATTTTTTTAAAAGGCTAAATTTAAACAAAAAAGGATTATGGGTAAAAATGATCATTAAGAATATTTCAGAAAATAGGAAACACACAACACCTGTGAATAGCAGTTACCTCAAAGATATGTGGGGGGAGGCAGTGAGGAGAAAAAATGTTAGCTTTCAATTTAAAGCCCCACGGATAGGCACTTTAAAGTGGAGAAAGTTGGCAGCTGTCTCCTCAAGCAGCCAAAGTTAACGTCACAAATACTAGGAGTGACAGTGTCACACACGTCCTTAGGTGATGCACTAGTGAGGTGTTCCTGAGACAGAACATCACTGGGAAGTACCAGGCAAACACTGAGAAACCATCTTAAAAACAGGCCTGCTCTCTTCAAAGTCATTGAGATCAAGAAAGATACTGAGACCCTGTTCCAAACAGAGGGAGACTGAAGAGTCTTGACCCTGCTGAGCAGTGTGAGTCCTTGCCAGGGAGGGACAACCGCTACGGTTACTAGAAAGGAGGGGCGCCTGGGGGGCTCAGTCGTTAAGCGTCTGCCTTCGGCTCAGGTCATGATCCCGGAGACCCAGGATCGAGTCCCACATCGGGCTCCCTGCTGGGCAGGAAGCCTGCTTCTCCCTCTCTCAGTCCCTCTGCTTGTGTTCCCTCTCTGGCTGTGTTTCTCTCTGTCAAATAAATAAAATCTTAAAAAAGAAAAAAAGAAAGAAAGAAACAAAGAACTGAAGGCTCAGACAGTTTAAGTATCACACCCAGAGTTAGCAGCACAGCTGGGTCTAAAACTCCTATCTTAGAGAATACCAACCAAGGATCACATAGAAACGTGCATGGTAACTGTGATAACATTTTAAGGGAAACACCTCCAGGTGAGCAGAGGCCAAGGCCCTCACTGCTGCAGCTGAGCTTCCCTGCTGCCCTCTGCTATTTAAAAGCATAGCTGCAAACAAGGGAGGGCTGATGAACAGGTGCAGTGGGAGGCATAGCTACCCAGCAGGTGGCATGAAACAACACCCAGACCTTTCAAGATTTTTCTAAAACTATCTTCCTACTAAAGCCTATTATACAGTTTGTATATTAAATGATCAGAAATCAAAGGTCCCAAATGGTTCCGATGTGGAGAAAGCCTTTCCTCTAATCCAACAAACTGTCAATCTCTGCGAATTTCAGCCCATAGCCACACCACCACCCTGGCCCAGTTGTCCTCAGAACATTCCTCTTCCATCACCAAGATCATAGTCATGTTGACCTACAGAGACACCCTCCTGGACTTCGTTACATGCCAACCATACACAGAACGCACATGACTTAAAATTCTTTCTGAAGTTCTTTTCCTGACATTAGGAATCTGAAAATGAGACACTGAAAGGTCTCACCTGTTTTACAGAAAGAAACTAACTATCTGTGAAATCCCCAAAAGGAATAAAAGCAGCATGGGAAACTTTGTCCTCCACCTCCTCTGCCAGCCCACCTGCAAAGACCAAGTGCCTTCTGAAACAATGCCCTCCACACTCTAGGTACTGCTGCTGCAACATTCTGTTAGCAAGACAGCAGCGGGGAGCGGAAGGAGTCGTCCCCAGTCTTTTGGGTATAAAAACGACTGTGAAGTACTCTCCTCCCCTATCCTCTTTCAGAACTACATCTCATCTCTGGTTACTCTCATACCTTCACTGCTTCCAGTTTGACTCTTGTATACTGTCACTACAATGAATCCAAGAAAGTACAAATTGGATCACATCACTATCCTGCTTAATATTCTCCAAAAGCTCATTAATGCCCACCGGACAGGGTCCAAATTCCTTAGCATGGCATAGAAGTCCCTCCTAACCTGAGCCACGCCCACCTATTTATCGTTCTTTCTCTCTTGATCCCTCAACGCAAAGCATTTGCCCCAAATGTTAAGGCTACTTCACCCCTCCAGGGTCTTGCTATCCATTCAGGCAAGAGCCTTACTCCAGATCTTTCAAACCCAGCTTTGGCCTCTGTGCCTCAGGGAAGTTTGCCCTCCCCTATCCGGATGCAGTGCTCCTTCCCTGAAGCCCTCAGCTCAACACTGTCCATCAAACGCCCGTATCATGGTGCTCACCAGCCCCTGCAGTAAAAATGTTTTCCATAATTCCCCACCTAGTCTGTGAATTCCTTTCGCTGAGCGGCCAGGACTGCGGAGTTTAAGGAATGAATGGGCATGAGAGTTTGGAATGCGGCCCGAGGTCGCAATAACAGAACTCACCAACTCCCCGAGACCACGGTCAGAGGGGCAGGGGTTCCGGGCAGCGCTAGGCCCAGCAAAGCCCTGAGGTCGCGGGCGCTGCTCACAGGCTGGGGGAGCAGAGCCACAAGAGACCCGCCCCGTTCGCCTCAATGGAACCCCCACACTGCCTCAATAACGAACACCTCGGTCCAGGTAGCAGCCATCTTGCTCCCAGGATCTTCCGCCGGAAGCTGTAGCTGGGCCCTGCCCCCCAGGCCCGCCCGCTCGCCGGCGGCGCTCTGCGCGCATGCTCCCGCGGAGGGGCAGGTGGATCTTAGTTTGGGGGAACTGAGAAGGTGACAGAGAATACAAATACATAGCCCCATGAACCGCGGAATTTGGAAAATATTGGACTCCACTTCAGACTCGGCTTTTGTTTTATTTCTATTTTATTGCTGGTGTGATTAACATAATTAACAATGTTACATTTGTTTCCGGTGTAAAATATAGTGATTCAGCGAATCCATATACTGCTATGTGCTCGAGATAAAGGTAATCTTAATCCCAATCACCTATTTTACCCACCACCCCCCGCCCAACCTCCCTTCCGGTAGCCTTTTTCTCTGTATTTAAGAGTCTGTTTTTTGCTTTGTCTTTTTCTTCATTTTGTTTCTTAAGTTCCACCTCAGTGAAATCATATGGTATGTCTTTCTTTGGCTTATTTCACTTAGCAGTACACTGTCTAGCTCTTTCCATCCATGTTGTTCCAAATGGCGAGATTTCATTCTTTTTTATGGCAGAATATTCCAGTGTACATATATGTGTATGTACACGCACTTATTTATGCATTCATCTATCAGTGGGCACCTGGGCTGCTTCCATAGTTTGGGTATTGTAATACTGCAATAAACATAGGGATGCATGTATCCCTTTGAATTAGCATTTTTGTATTTTTTAAAAAATTTTATTTGCCCACTTGAGGGTGAGAAAGAGGGAACTATCAGGGGGAGAAGCAGAGGGAGAGAGAACAGACCCCCACCAAGCAGAGAGCCCAATGGGGTAGGCTTGATGCAGGGATTCTAGGATCATGACCTGAACCAAAGGCGGATATTTAACTGAATGAGCCACCCAGGCGCCCCAGTATTTTCGAATTCTTGTGGTAAATACCAAATAGTGTTATTAGTGGATGGGTAGTTGAATTTTTTTTGGAGGGGGAACCTCCATACTGTTTTCCAGAATGGTTGTACCAGTTTGCCTTACCACTCCCAGTGCACAAGGGTTCTTATTTCTCCAGATCCTTAACACTTGTTTCCTGTGATTTCAACCATTCTGACAGGTGTGAAATAGTTCACTGTTGTTTTGACTTGCACTTCCCTGATGAGTCGTGAGCATCGTTCGTGTCTATTGGCCACCTGTCCATGGGGAAACGTCTGTTCACGTCTGCTGTCACTTTTTTTTTTTAAAGATTTTTTATTATTTATTTGACAGAGAGAAACACAGCCAGAGAGGGAACACAAGCAAGGGGAGTGAGAGAGGCAGAAGCAGGCCTCCCGCCGAGTAGGGAGCCCGATGTGGGACTCGATCCCGGGTCTCCGGGATCATGACCTGAGCTGAAGGCAGTCGCTTAACCAACTGAGCCACCCAGGCGTCCCTGCTGTCACGTTTTAATTGGATTATGCTTTTCTTTTGAGTAGGCTCTATGCCCAACATGGGGCTGGAACTCATGACTGAGACAAGAGTTGCATGCTCTACCAACTGAGCCAGCCAGGGGCCCTGAGTTTAAGTTCTTTATATATTTTGGATCCTCTTTATTAGATGTCTACAAATATTTTTTCTCCTTTCAGCAGGTTGTCCCAGTTTTGTCAGTTGTTTCCTTTGCTGTGCATAAGTGTTGAGTAAATCAGGCCTTTAGTTACTTGAGATCAGACCTTAAAGAAAATGGGAAGCCTGCTTAGAGGGAATATTCCAAGGAAAATGACCCCCTGGATAAGATCCCTAGTAAGGACAAGCCTGCCACATTTCAAGGGAGGTAAAAAGTATTCCTAGAGGACAAGAAGGGCAAGTAGACTGTTGACCTTAGCCAGGTGAGGACCATTTTGAGGACTAAAAGAACCACAAAGTGCTTTGGACTCCAGCATTTGTTTGCTGTTGGCCACTCAGACCTAGCCCCCAGGCCTTTTCCCATTCATTGCCAGAGGAAATCTTAGTTGCATAATCACTAACTATATAAGAGGGGGACCCAAAAAACGTCAGCTAACGCAACCAAGGAGGGAGGGGCTGGGTTTGGCCTATCTCACCATACATCCTTCAGACATGAGCCACCCCACCCTGCACCCAATTTCTCCTGTGTCAGACCCAAGGTCTGCTATGATCAGACTTCTATGTAAGTTAAAAGGGGTCCCTTATAAAGGCCTTCCCACCACAAGAGAATGCAACGCGACAGTTCTGCATATCTTGATAAGTCTGTTTGTAACCATTAAGAAAGGATAACCTACACAGAACTTCATTTGACTCTACATACATCCTAAAATTATTTCCGAATGAAAATTGGACAGAGTGAAACAGGACAGGTCGTTTTATGGAGATTTTTTTCTTTATTGAGAAACTTAAGACTTGGGTACATCAAATAAAACCAATTTCTGGGGGGAAAAAATCAAAACCCACAATAGAAAAAAAAAGTTTAATACTGTCTGGGCCATAGCAGAACCCAGAGAATATATTCTTTTAATTGAAAAATTCTAGGTGCTTCATAATTGACCTTTTGATACAAAATGACCTATTAAATTTCCAATTTGTGTTTCTTGGTATTGAGGTCCATAGGACACGCCAGAAATCTTCAAACCTTGAGCTGAATTCCAGGAGGGGTTATTTGGCTTTTGAATCCTGAAAAGCAAAGCACCAACACAAATTATACACATCATCAAACAAACCAGAGATGCACAGCCGAGGGCAGTGCTCCCTGACATTTGGGCAGGGCGATTTTGTTGGGGGTTGCCCAGGGCACTGTGGGACATTTAGCAGTATCCCTCGCCTCTGCCCACCGGATGCCAGTGACACGTCTCTAGTTATGACACCCAAAATATGTCTCCATGGGCAAATGTCCTCTGAGGGGCACTCCAGGCTGAGAACCACCCGCTCTGAGGCTAGCGCGATCCTATAAAGCCCCACACCCTCCCTAGCCACCCTGTACTCAAAGATACCGTTCATTTGCTTAAATTCCAAATGAAGGGTCCAGGCCCTTAACCACGTTGTCCTTTCCCTGGCGTCTGGCTCTGGTTTATCTGGTTGTCTCCTTCCTCCATCAGGAGGCACCCATCAGTCCTTGTCAGAGGTCCCAGTTAAGCCTCACTTACTTAACCAGGAGATACGTTCACAGAAAAGAGGCTGTGGGATCTGATTCTGGCAACACCATGTGTATCTGTCATATTCTAAACCAAAGAGCTCATTCTTGAGAAAAAGCTAACCAAGCGCTCCTTTTAAAGAAAACTGTTGTTGTTTGCTTCTTATCGTTTATAACCTGTTCTCTCTTCTCTCCAAATTAACTCTTCCAGATGACAGAGAGAACCCAGGTGACAGCCTGCCCAAGGTACTGGGTTACAGGTGCTCTCTGTGCCGCCCCTAATCTTTTAGGAAGGTATTTGTACAAAGCCATTGCAGAAAACAAAAACATCCAAACATACGGTTTTTTTCCTTGTCTAAGAGGTAGCAGCAGCAACAGCGCCCACCTTCTGGGCAGCTTCTTTCTTGGCATGGTGAGCCTGTAGAACCGCCACCGCTTCATCCACCTGTGAGGAATCTCCAGGCCATTAGCAACATCTGCGGAGAGGCCCTCGGCCCCTCCCTGGTGCAGGCCTGGCAGCAGTGTCTCCCCACGCTGCCTGCTCTTCCTGATCCACCCCCCTTCCCCAGCAGCTCAGAAGTCACAGGTGAAGTGCGAGGAGAGGGTCAGGAGGCAGCAGGGCCCGGGCACCGGCTCACCTTGGAGCGGAGCGACTCGGGGGACTCTAGCATGTGCAGCAGCTCAGAGTTGTCAATCTCCAGCAGCATGCCCGTGATTTTCCCAGCCAGGTTTGAGTGCATGGTTTGGATGAGTGGGAACAAACGTTCTCCTGGAGGAAGAGATCTAATTAAGGC
>PITA01025348.1:0-24554 GCA_004023965.1 Spilogale gracilis
AAGAAGTCTGTTGGGGGGGGTGGGATATTCACTTGAATAACTTTTATGTGTGATGTTGAAGGTAAAAAGTTCCAGGTGGGTGGGGACCAGCGCTTCCCCCCCAGGACCACATCAGGAAATGCACTTTACGGGAGATAACGTGTGTGTGATGCACGCCTATCAGATCGTGTGTATGTCATGTGGATGAAGTCTCCCAGTTCCCTCGATTCCTTTCCTTACTCCACAGAAAGAAAAGAAATCCAGCGAATCTGTTTACATTCCCGAGATGCCAGGATAAATTGAGATGATTGCATGTCAGTGCCCAGAGTTCGAGACAGTTGTTGTTTTCCAGGAAAAGTGTTTGGGGGTGGACTTTTTCCTTTTCGCGTCCTCTAGCCTCGCCGGGAGAAGAGACGGTGGCCCCTACCTCCCAGGAAGAGTTGGACAAGCCTGCCTGCCTCCCTCGGGGAGGGCGGGCCGCCGGTTTTGGATGGACGCACGGCCAGACGGGCCCACCCTGCGGGACCCACGGAGGGAGGCCCGGCGGCGGGCGCGGCTGGGAGCGGGGGCTCCGCGCCGAGGCCTGGCCGGGAGTGCGGCGGGGGCTCGGGGCCCGGCAGGACTCGCATCCCTGGCGGCTCCAGCGGGCGAGGGGAAGGAGGGGTGAGGCGAGGTTTTCATCCAAGAATGCGCATCAGAACTTTTGCTTTTTCCTCCCTCCCCACCCCCCCTTCTTAAAAGCAAAAGCTATAATTTATAGGCCTTTTCGATTCGCGGAGTGTTCTCTATTTGAACTCGACATTCAAACTCCGCCAAAGTGGGCGGGAGGAGCGGGAGTTGAAAAGAGACGGCCGCGGCGGGGGAGGCGGTTCGCCGCGGCTGGGCCCGGGGCGCCCCCAAGCGCTCCAGGGACACAGGATGCGCGCCCCTCTTTTAATTCGAAAGCACAAATCTGTCCCCCTCCCCCCACACACCTCCCTCCCTTCAAGGACTGATCCTTCAGCCTCCCGGGCCTCCCCCGCCCTTAAAGGGCTAGGAAGATCCGACTGCCCACTGCTCCTCTAGGGAGGGCGTGGGGGCCCAGTGCGCCAGCGGAAGCACAGACTCCGGGCGAGCAAAGCGGGGGGCCGGGGCTGGGGGGGAGCTTCTGGATGGGGATACAGGGTGGGAACTCCAGCCTTGTCCTCTTCCGCACTCCCCATCTCCCCGCCTCCCTCTCTCCTCTAGACTTTATTGCCTTTAAAGAGAGGGGGTAAAAAAAAAAAGAGGAAGACGGTGTACTACACGATTTTATTTGTTTTTGAATATCAAATTGCGCCTATAAAAAGAAGCCCCTGGAATGGGGATTTTTATCTGCTCACATTTGTAAAAGTGGTATTTCAGACTTTGTATAAGGAAGCGCCATTGACCAAGTGTATCTACTCAAATGTGGACGCTGTTTTCAGATGAAGCTTCATTGAAGGGACATGTCTGTTACCCTGTGGACGGTAACTCGGGGACACGTGTCTACCTGACTGCCGCCTTCCTTTCTCTCTTCCTCCCTTGGCTCTCCTCTCCTTCCCTCGGGGCTGGCTCTGCCCCTTCCTTCCGACCTTCCGTGGCCAGCCTGGGTCTGCCCCCGCCGCCCCTCTGTTCGCCCTCTGTCCGTGGCTGTGCGTGTGTCTTCTCCGCTCGCTCTTGAGACGCTGACCTTGGCTGGGTGTGGGCAGGGGCCAGGGCCGCGTGGCTGGCAGTCTGCAACCGAGGTATGTGCGCGTGTGGAGTTTATTTAATTCTAAGATTTGTACAAATCTCGAATCGATCCCCGCCTCAGCTCAAGAGTGAAGCTTCGGTACCTATCTTCTGCGGTCGTGAACGTCTGTATCCAATACCGCTTTCTACGTGTTTAAATATATACTTTGTAAATAGAAACTTGTGTCGGTTTTATTCCTTCTCCCCCCCCCACCGGAGGGAAGACTAGCCCCGGGAGGGAGGACCCTTTCTTCCTGTCTCATTACCCACCCCACCCACCCACCCGCCCCCACTCTCACCCCGATCTGCCCGGGAGGATTCCCCCAACAAAGGCCTGTCCCCAACAGGGGGAACTTCCTAACTAGGGGAGGGGGAGAGGTGGGCTTCCGTGGGAGTGGGGTATGACTCCTTGCCTCCACGGTGGGTAGGTTGTGGCTTTCTTCACCTACGGGCTGCACTTCTCTGGGACCTAGGCAGAAGTCGGGGACATCAGGAAGATGAGCATGACCTTTAGGCTCTCCTTTCTTCTGGCGGGGCTCGCACCCGCGAGCCCCACTCCTAGGCCAGAGGGCGCTGGTCCCCGAGGCCCCGGTGCCCCACAGACGCACGCACGGCGGTTCTAGGCCTGCTTCTTGGTGCTGTCGGGGGACCCGCCCCCCAGATCCACCCAGCCTCGCCAGCGCTCCCCGAAATGCAGCGCCTCGTGCCTATTGATTGAGGAATTGAATTCGCGGGTATTGCTAGGCAACTGGCTGCTGGGAGCCGGCGCAGTGCACGCTGATGTGATTAGTGAATCTGGCGCTGCCGGCGCAGCCCCGCGCCCCGCCTCGCCCCCGCCAGCCTCTCGGCCCCGGGGTCTTCTTGGGGGTGTAGAAACCCCAACGACAAGGCGAGGCGTGGTCCGGGGAGAGCAGAGCGCAGGGTGGGGATGGGGGTTCTTGGCCTTTCCGCGCGGAAGACTTTGCAGGGCGCTGATGTGAGGCGGGTGGGAGAGCCACCTTCCGGACCCCAGGGCGGCCATGGCTTTGTCCCAGTCCCTCCCCTGTAAACCACCGCCCCCGCACCTTGTCGCTCAGAGAAGCCCTGACCTAGGCGCACTGGCAGAGCGCGAAGGGAGGGGCTTGGGGACGCTTTCGCCCGCGCATCTCCAGTCTTCGGCCAACCGGTTGGGGACCCCGCCCTTGGCGGTGCTCTCCGCGCCTCTTTCCCCAGTTCTGAGAGCTGAGTGGGAGGATCGGGGAGGGAAGGAGCGACTAGCGCCGGGGCTCGGGGCCGCGGGTCATGGGGCGTTGAGTGCCCTTTGGACTTGAAGGCCCTGCGCCCCGGGCGGGCAGAGTCGTAGGTGGGGATGGAGTGGGTTGGCTTGGCGAGGGGTTCTACGGGCGGCCAGCCCCTGAGCGGTGGCCCAGCTGCTCGGTCGGAACTCCGTCAAGCCAGCTGCCCTGGGTGTGTGGGCAGCGGAGTGAAATGGTGTTTAGGAAGATGGGAGGGCACCTCTGTCCCCTTTTCCCGGCTGGCTGGCCACCATCAGCCTCAGCTTTGACCAGGAGCTCCTTGCACGACATCCGTTCCCTGGACAGACTCCCCAGGAGAGCGATCGGGTGCCGCCTCCTGGGTCGGTTTCCCTGCGTGCCTAGAACAGGGTGGGCTCCTGTGGCCGCTGCTGGTTGAGCTGCAATCTTTGTGGCTCTTTGGAGAGCGGATCGAATCGGCGGCGGATCAAATCCATTTTTCTGTTCCTTTGATGCTTAGAACGCATGGATCCTAATAGAGGCCCTGTGCTGTGCGTCGGAGACCCGACGGCGAGAAGGCGGGCACCCAGCGCTTTGGGGCTCATGCTCTGGACTTCCTCCTCTCCCCAAAAAGTCCTCCAGGCTCAGAGGGGGCCTCGGATCCCGCTGGAATCTGAGATGGGAGCTGCTCAGTGTTTGGCGGCGCTCCACGGCCTCGGGGGGCCTGGACACGCGGAAGAGGCTGTGGATTGGGGCCGGAGCTTTCTTCCGGAGACTTTGGAGAAAATGCAGGCGTTCAGGGGCATCTAGGAGCAGTCGGGGTGGGGGGTCGCGCAATTCGGCTGGCTCCCCGGGGCAGCTCGGAGCCGGAGGTGGGGAATGTCCCCGGCGCGTCCGAAGAGTCCGAGGCTCCAAGTCCGCGGGTCGCGCGCGCCCTCTAGAGGCGATGGCCTCAGTCCGTCTCCCGGCGCCCACGCCACTCCGGGACTCGGGATTGGCCCACGGCTTGCGGCGGGTGCCTCTCCGGCCTCTAGAGGAGCCGGGAAAGCCGCATCTCCCCGACCCCAAAGGGGGCCACGGTGGACACCCCCTCTGCGCCCTCCCTTGCGGTCAGGAAGGGGGTGTTCAGCCGCCGGGATCCTCGTAACCTTGAACCATCCCGCCAGGAGCCCTGGGGCTGGACCCCGCGGCGCCGGGCTGAATGCGGGGGAGGCAGCGCGCGGGATCGGGCCCCTTGGCAGCAGCCCATTCTTCTGGGAAGGCGGTGGATTAGGCCATCAGATCAGCGGCGCAGAAACGAACAAAGGCGGGTGTGGGTCAGGGCCCCGCACCCGGCTGGCAGAGGCTCTAGAGGCAGGGGCTCCCACGAAAGGCTGGCTCGCCACCGCGGACAGCGCAGCCTCCCGCTCCGTGTGCCTACTCCTTCCCGGCCGTCCCCACCCAAACAAAATAGCTCCAGCCTCTCTGCAGGGGCAACAAAGCGAGCAGGCCTGCAGCCTTGCCCCCAAGAATTGTACTTCTAATTCTTGGGCCTTTTCCGGAGAGGGGGTTGCATTTCTATGTAGTGGGAACCTCCTCCGGAGGGAAAAACATTCAGGCCTTCGCCCCAACTAGCCTTTCAAAGAGTGACGGCCAACATTAGGTCCAACTTCTGTCTTCACATCAAAGGGAGCTTGATTCTCCCTGGAGGCTGAAATTTATGAACGAATTCAGGCTGAGGGTGATGCAAACCTTGAAGGCCCAGGGAAGGTTCTAGAATAGGCAAATCATCTCCTTATTATGAGCTGAGTTAGTTCGGTAGCCCCAGTGACTCCAAACTTCTGCAGCGACTCCCCTGGGGGTTTTGAGCTGTGTCATTTTAATTAATTAATTAATTGAAGATTTTATTTATTTATCTGACAGAGAGAAACACAGCTAGAGAGGGAACACGAGCAGGGGGAGTGAGAAAGGGGGAAGTAGGCTTCCCACCCAGCAGAGAGCCCAATGTGGGGCTTGATCCCAGGACCCTGAGATCATGACTCCAGCTGAAGGGAGGGGCTTTAACCCACTGAGCCACCCAGGTGCCCAAGCTGTGTCCTTTTATTAAAGTGGTGGCCTGGGAGCACCTGAGTGGCTCTTTTGTTTGTTTGTTTTTTAAGATTTTATTTATTTATTTGACAGAGAGAAACACAGCTAGAGAGGGAACACAGGGGGAGGGAGAGAGGGAGAAGCAGGCTCCCCGCTGAGCAGGGAGCCCGATGTGGGGCTCGATCCAGGGTCTCCGGGATCATGACCTGAGCCAAAGGCAGTCGCTTAATCAACTGAGCCACCCAGGTGCCCCCTCTTTTTTTTTTTTTAAATTTTATTTATTTATTTGACAGATCACAAGTAGGCAGAGAGAGGAGGAAGCAGGCTCCCTGCTGAGCAGAGAGCCCGACGTGGGTCTCAATCCGAGGGCCCTGAGATCATGACCTGAGCTAAAGGCAGAGGCTTTAACCCAGTGAGCCACCCAGGTGCCCCTGAGTGGCTCACTCTTAAGCCATCTGCCTTCAGCTCAGGTCATGATCCCAGAGTTCCAAGATGGAGCCCTGCTTTGGGCTCCCCGCTCGGCAGGAAGCCTGCTTCTCCCTCTCTCGCTCCCCCTGCTTATATTCCCTCTCTTGCTATCAATTAAATAAAATCTTAAAAAAAAAAAAAGGTAGCCCAGGAGGTGGACTCAAGGGGTTATGGAGCATTCCAGCACAGTATCTTTGGGGTTAAAATATCACTTTCTGGGAAAGGTCTCAAAGTGGCTTATGATGTGAGGCAGTGTCCCTGGACTCTGCCCGCTAGATCCCAGGGACAGCGGCACTCAGCCCCGCCTCCCAGCTGTGACTACCAGAATCCTCTCCAGACAAGGCCAAATTGCCCTTTATGAACTGCTGGTCTGGGGGCTCACAGGTGTAACCCACCCCATCCCTTTGCTTAGGAAAAAACATCTTTCTCTGCACTCTAGGAAAGGGGCTAACCCTTTCCCAAAACCTTGGTTGTTTTGGTCCCTTTGTTCAGTCCACATGCAGAGTTTGCCTTGAGAAAGGGCAAGTGAAGAGACACTACTGTTTCCAAGCATCACGCACCATATACACCAGGCTGACAAAGTTAAAAAAAAAATTTATTGATCTAAAAGTTAACAGAAAGAGAAACCCTGACACCACACACTAATCTTTCCCCTGCAAAATAAATTAACGTCAAAAAACCAACCTGCAACCTATGCCTAGTGTTATTTTTCCAAAAATACTAGAAAAGCAACAGAATCTTTAGATGTACTTGAGCAATGATCTGGTCACCTAGGCACTACCTCGCCCCTCCTCTCCCACCCCTCCCCACAAACCACCAAGGGCTTCCTGGGGGAAGCATTTTCTCTAACTGGTAGATCCTGATTAAATTTAGGGGCTGGGCTGCCATCCTGCTTCAACAAAGATCTTAAACTTCCCGGGGCAATAACATATTCACTTTTGTTCTCGCTCTTTTAAAAAAGCAAACAAACAGCCATAGTTTAAAGCAATTAGAAGTGGCATACAATGATTTTTTTTTTTTTTTAATTAAAAAACAAAAATCAAGTCAGCAATTGGCACTGGTCCAAAGCTCTGGTCCTCCCCCTTCCCTCCTAATGAAATCTCTAGGCCCAGAGTCCTCTTAGTCAGGTCAGAATTTTGAGTGTAACCAAAACAAGGCACACTCTTTTTGGTACCAAAAAATATATACAAAAATATGTCAAGCCTCTAAAGAAGAGGACAGACCGGCCACTTCTTCCTATCCATGGCAAGCAAAGACACGACAGGATTAAAACACCCACTCAGTACACACTGCAATGCCATCCACATAGGGAACCCTGCAGAATCAACAAATCTCCAATCAGATGTGCCTGAAGCCCAGACACAGACACACACGCATAGCAGCAAATAAAAGAGTACTACCTTTATTGGTAGACGTAACAATCGACTCTCCAGCCAAGGTAGTCACACGTCTGTGTGGACACACACACACGCATACCCTTTTAAACAGGAACCACACAGAGTCACAAGCACCAAAAACAAAACAAAACAAAATGAAAACCCCACACGACACAGCAAGAAGGCAAAGTGGCTGGGAGCAAGGGGTCTGCGGAGTCGACTTTGGGACTGGAGTAGCTAGTGAGGAGAAGGCACCACGTCGGCTTTGGAGACCTGGCCACTGAGACTGTCAGGTCAGCGCCAACACGCATTCACCCAGGAGCCCACGGAAGCCCAGGGCGGTGGCCCCAAGGGCTTGGAGAGCTGCTGGTGGCCTCGCTCTGGGGCCTCTAAGGCAGCACGGTGCCTGGCAGAAAGGGAGCTGCAAAACCTGCAAGCCGTCAGCCCCTCCAAGGGGGAGGCGGCCCGGAGGAGCCCGCCATTCACAGCCAGGGAGGGAGCATCGGGGGGTCTGGGAACTGGAGGGGAAGCTGGTGTCAGCTGCCCAGTGTGCTGGGATCTCTTCCCCTGCACACCTCTGGAGGGGGATGGCAGAGGGGGCGAGTGTCCCCTTTCCTGCCTGCCTTCTGGTTCTAGCCTGGCTGTCTGGGACGCTCAGCCTTCGTATGTGCCAAGACCGGCACCACCCCTGCCGCAGGCCAGCCCTCAGCAGGAGACCCAGCAGCTGCACGTGGATCCCCTCGGTAAGGTCCTGGACATGGCTCTGTCCCCAAAGGCACACTGTTGAAATGGATTTAGACACACAAAGCCATCTCTCTCTATTTGGCGCAGACGGTGGGGGACCCAGGCCCACCCCTGAGGAAGCAGAGCCCACCGTGGGAGTCTAGGGTCTTCTGTGATCAAGACAATAGGACAGGGGGAGTGCCCGCACCTGCGGGCTGGCTTCCACCTACCGCTGAGCCCGAGGAGGGCCCCACACCTCCGCTTCTCTTTGGGCGTCATGGAGACCCGGTGACCCCACGCCTTGACCCACCTTTCTGCCATAAGCCGTAGCAGGCTTGTCACAGAGACTCTGCCTATCTGGGGACAGGCAGCTGGGCCCCCACATCGTGCCCCCCTCCCAAACGGTCCAGGGACACAGCGTCGCGGTGGGGAAGGAGCCCGTGCAATCCCCCGAGGTGGGAGGGATTGCCAGGGAGAGGCGGTGCCCACGGCTGCAGCGGAGAGGGGCCCGGCAGGAGCTTGCTGAACACCCACCCCAAGTCGGGCGCCACCTATCCCCAACAACTGCCCACACTCCCACCTTCCAGGGGCTCTCGGCTGTCCTTGCACAGAACAGCACAAAACAGCAGAAAGGAGGGCAGCCGGTGACACCCTTCTGCTTCCCCAAAATGGGGAGGTTCTAGTGAAACAGCTCTGGGACCAGCCCCCTCCTGGTTCGTGCTGACTTCTGGCCAACACGGGGGGTGGGGGGGCTGCAGTTGTTAGCCTCAACCAGAAGTAAAGGGACCTGAGGGATGTCTGTGGGTTCCCCGAGCACCCCAACAGCCAGCACCTGTCCCACACTCAGGCCACAGCCTTGAGCTGTGGCATGAGGCAGGGACAGGGAGACGGACAGGCCCCTGGTCCTTGGAGGTCGGGCACCGCTCTGAACGGGAATCCTGACTGCCGAGGTCCCTTACTTGCTCCCTGGCCCCTTTCGTACAAAACTAGTTGAGCCATGGGCCAGTCCCCCCAGGCCTTGTCCCACCCTGGTCCACCTTCCTTCCCCACCAAGCGGGAACGACGGAGCTGGATCCCTGCCCTAATAACTGTGCATCCCCAGAAATCCAGGGGAAAGCCGGCTCCTCCACCCTGTTGTGCCAGGCAGGCAGTTGAAAACAGCTCATGGGATGCCCTTGAGGAACATTCGGCCGGAGATACGGGAGGCGGACTTCCTGAGGCACGTGGGAAGTGAAGCAAAGGCCCAGAGGTAGGAATGGGGGCAAGGCCGGGCCTTGGCAAGGCCTCACCGTACTGGCCTGCCTGGAATCACAAGCAGGGCTGGGGCAAGTCCCCTCCACGCCTGCCCCGGCAGGAGGCCACCTGGACCCAGGAAAGGGCTTGGGGGCGCAGGGCCGTTATCAAAGCGAAACCAGAGGCCAGAGAAGAGCAGGCAAGAGCCGGGCGGCTGGGCGGCCGCGGGGCTTCAGTAATGTCTCAGGCTGAAGAAGCCCACGCTGGTGGGGGACTCCTTCACTGTGACCGTGATGAGGTTGGCAGTGACATCGGTGACAAAGACGTGCTCAATGAGGCTGCGAGTGGGCTTCCAGTCCTGGCTCGTCTGGACAGACACGGATGGGTTGTGTCCGGCGCCGGGTGGCGAGGCTGAGCCGGGGTCTGAGTCGGAGCTGCTCTCCTCCCCGGCACTCACCTCTGCCGGCAAGGCTGTCTTGCGTCCTTCCCCGGGGACCGTGTGGCCCTCCTGACTGCCAGGGGCTGTGCTGCCCCGGACACAGTCCCTCTTGCCCGCAGACGTGGGCAGAGCCGCCACCCTGGAAGGCAGCCTCTCGCTCTTGCTGCCGTCAGAGGGCATGGCCGCCCCACTCCCCCCGGCGGGGCCGCCCCCGGCACTCTTGCCCGTGGCTGGGCTGGTGGCAGGGAGACCCTTGCTGGCCATGGCATGGCGGCCAACCATGCCTCCCCCTGCTGTGCCGTTCTTAACGCTCTGCAAGTCCAAGACCTGGAGGCTGAGCTCCTGGGTGGGTGCAGGCTGGGGGCCCAGGCACCCGGCAGGGCCTGTGCCACTACTGTGGACGTAGGGGGACCCCCCTGCGCCCCCCCCTCTC
Organism: Spilogale gracilis; assembly: GCA_004023965.1. Classification (NCBI taxonomy): domain Eukaryota; kingdom Metazoa; phylum Chordata; class Mammalia; order Carnivora; family Mephitidae; genus Spilogale; species Spilogale gracilis. The sequence goes on from PITA01025348.1 coordinate 9,682, forward strand.
TGCTCCACAGCCCCACTGCTGGGGGCCTTTGGGACCCTGCCGCCCTGGGAGCTGACCCCCAGCTCCCCCTTCTGTGTCCTCACCTTGAGGTCCAGGCCAACGCTGCACTTGCCGGCAGTCTGGGCCTTGAGGGCCAGTCTGCTGGCGGCCTGGGCCTGGCTCTGGCTCATTCGGTTCATGTAGTGGACGATGGAGCTCTGCCAGCTGACGCCGCCCCGGCTGGGGCTGCCCGCCACGCCCTTCATCAGGCTGGCCAGGCTCTCCGGGGTGGTCATGGCGCTAGGGCCACCACAGGCCTCCTTGGCATGGGCCTTCAGGGCGGCCAGGCCGGCCACGGGGGCGCTGAGCGGAGGCGGCAGCTTGCTGGCCGGCGCCCCCAGGTCCTTCCGGGCGGGCTTCAGCACCTTGGCCAGACTCACAGGCCTCCGGGCCGCCTTCTGCTCCGGAGGCAGGGGCTTGCGGCCTCGCTTCTTCCGGATGGGATCCTTCAACTCAGGTTTGGCCACCAAGATCTGCGCCTTCTTCTGAGGCACCGGGTGGCTCTCACGGCCCCGGGGACCCCTCTTGGTGTCTAAATCACTGTCGTCCTCTTCATCGGAGGACGTGGAGGAAGACGTGGAGGAAGACGACGAACTGCTGGATTTGGAGGGAGCGTCGGGTTCCTGCAAAGACAGAGCACAGAGGGTGTCACTGCCTGGACGGCTGGGCCCGCCGGGCACCGGACACCCCAAAGCTGACACCGCCGGTGGCTGCCGCGCCACAGAAGCAGCCGGAGGGAGGGAGGGAGGCCTCACCACCTTGATCCAGAAGAGATCAGAAAAGCCCTTGTGAGATTCCACGAGATGCAGTTAGAAGGAGAATGAGCAGAAGAACGGGTGGTCCGTGAACTCAGAGCAGAGCCGTGAGGCAAAGAGCGTGTGTGGTCGCGGCCCGGAGCCCACGGCCTTGCAGGCGAACGCCGGGCTGGCCCCCGGCCCCCAGCAGACCCTGGGAAAGCGCCAAGCTCACGGGACAGGCAAAGTCGTGTGCACATGTGCTCCGTAATCTGAAGCAAGAGGACATCCTGCTCCACTCCTCCCACTTCCAACTCGAACCCTTTCAGAACATTCTGGTACATAGGAAAACAAAACTGCTGCGTGCTGTCTTCTGGGTGCCAGGGCATTTCCGAGGGCACCCATCAGGGAGAAGAGCCAACATCGGCCCCTGCTGCGAAGCTCACGTGCCCTCAGCCGCGCACAATCCAGTCCAACCCAGAGCCTCAGAGCCTCCTTGCCCAGCCAGGGCCCCCGGCCTTGATGCCACCTCCATGGTCCATGGCTGGTCACCCCAGCTGATGAGAGCTCGTGGCACAGGACCCCCTTGCTCCCACTGTCCTGCTTGAAAGGAAGATGGGAAGACAAGACCAGGCTGGTGCAGACCAGGCAACAAGCCTTAAGCTAAGGTTTTCACAAGCCTCCCAGAAGGGCATCTTTTGTTAGCGATGGAGCTCTTGGCCACACTGTGTGGGCTCGGGGTCCTGGGGCAGGGCCCTTGAGAAAGGAATCCCAGACACACCCCAGCCTGGGGCTGTGACCCTTTTCCCCATTCTGCCTCCAAACTGAAGGGAAGGCACAGCCCTGGACCCCAAGTGTGTGTCCCTGTGGGCTGCCCTGCTTCACTGTGTCTACCTAGCAGAACTATGAGCACGCACCGTGTACACGCTTCCTGTGCTTTTCTGTGCCTGCGACAACGTGGTCGGCAGCCAAGCGTGACCCTGCTGCCCACCGCGAAGGAGTGTAGAAGGGATAACATATGAACAAGAAACCAGTTCTGGCAGGGATCAGCCCTCCTGGCGGCAGTGGCAGAGTGTGAGACAGCCACCAGCTAGGAAGGAGGCAGGAGGCTGGGGGGCCTCTGAGCCGGGGAGGGACCTCTGTGGACGGCCAGCCAAGCCCTCAGCCCTCCGGCCACTGCCTCCCACTCTGTGCAGACGGGCTGCGGGGAGGTAAGTGGCCACACGGGGCCAACAGTCACCCACCTTGACTTTGGAGTGCCGGCTACAGGATACCACTGTGTGCTTCCTTGGCCGGCCCCTGGGCCGCTTGCCTCTCTTCCGGTTCTGCACCTCCTTCTCGTGCTCCCTTAAGACAATCACCAGTCAGAGTGGGAGAAGTCCCGTGCACACAGCCCCTCCCACCACAAGGGAATCCCCCAGCCTCCGAACCGACGCTCTAGGCCTCCAGTTGCTTATCACCAGCCCTACTGCAGAGCGTGGGCCACCCGTAAGGCACCCACGGCAGAGGTCTAGGCCTTTCCTCTTTCTAATACGGTACTAGTTCTTTACCTATTGGTTTCATTTGCACTTGGGTAAAAAGAAGCAAATGAAATTTCAGCAAAGCTGGGAAAGGAATAATTCTTCCATTTCCTCTGACTCCTCTTCAGACAGTTCTATGCTAAGCCCGACCACTTTCCACAGGGAGAATGTTTTGTGGAACCTTCCAGAATGTAGCCCACTAGGAGCCTTAGCTGTCACACAGCCCAACCCCAGCGCACCGAACAAGAGTCGCGGGCAGGCAGACAAGGACCAGCGGCCCCGGCCTCTGCATCTGCAGTCTCTGAGTGCTGGTCAGGGGAACCTAGGACTCTGGTCTTCCCAGAGCCAGTGCCGCGACTCACTTCCCGTTTCCGTTTCCGTTTCCTAACCCCGCCCTGTTCCTAGACTGCGCTCTGGTGCCTGATCCCACCGTGGCTGGAGCTCAAAGCCCGGAGGGGGACACGTTTAATCAGCTCCCACAGCTCAGGGTCATGAAGCCAAGAAAGCTGCTTCCAGCCGCACCCCCAGAGAAAGCTTGTATTTCAGGCCACCCTTGGGGAAGACGCTGATCTAGAGAAGCTTCCCAGTAATTAAAAGGGGCAACTGTCATCTCACTGTGGCCTGGAAGGCCATCTCTTAAAGAATCCAATTAGTACAACCAGAGAGAGTTCACACTCTCCAAAGCAGCTCCCAACCTGTCTTCTAGAAGGGCACGGGCCCCCCTGGGTCTCCTCTGCTAACACATTAACCTGTACCTACAGGTTCTGAACCTCAGACCTGCTCTTACAAATGCCTCCCGCCACCCCCCCAAGCATGGGACTGCCAGCTCCTAGTTTTGGGGGTGGGTCTCCTGGGTCACAGGGGGAGACACCCACTTCACTGATTTCTCTTCCCCCTGATGTAAGCCAGACCACCCCATGCCTGTTTTCAACTCTCATTCCTCCTGAGTATTTCACCCTAGCTCTTGTCTGCTGTGCAGTAACGAAAAAGGACACACACTCGCTCAGCAGTTAGGGTGCTGTCTTGCAGAGAAACGGACCAGCTCCCATCACCCCCGCCCCCTCCGCTTACAAGACCTGAAATGAATTCGACAGCAGACGACCAGATTACTAAGGTTTTCCAAACATAGGGAGGAAAGTGTATGCTGGCCTCGTCGCTCCTAACTCTGCCCAAAGCCTATCTTTACTCGCTTCCCACTGCCATGGCCTCTTGGAGAAGACCCCAAATGTCCTGCTAGAGTCGGGGTAAAAAGTTGAACAGAGAACAAGCTGCTCAGATAGACTCCAGATGGGAAAGCTTCTGAGCAACTCATTTATCTGGATCTAACAACAGGGCAACCCGCAGCAGCGGGCTTAGGGACATCGCTCCCTGGATCCTCCTGCCAGGAGGGCTGGTCCCTGTCACCTGCCCCTCGCTATCCTTTTGCCTACCTCAAGGTCTCTCTTAACCGAAGCCTCCTATCTAAAAATAGAAATGACATCTAAAATTACAGAAGCAAGTCTGTCCCCCGAGACTGGCAAGGGCACTCCCCCACCCCACCTCCCCGGGGTACCACCTATTTTGCAGCCTAAAGAAAAATAATTGTTGTTTCCGGTACAGAACCCACTAACTTTCCGCTGTGCAGCTTCGGCTCCCTCTCTGGGCCTTCTCTTGCTCAGAGGCACCCTCGGGCAGCACCAGGCGGCCAGGCCGCTGTTTTCGTGGCAAACGTGCCATCCTGGTTTTTATGACCCAACAGAAAAGGCCAACAAGAGAAGGCAGAACTTTTCAGGAAGGAACCGAGAAAGTTCATTTTTGCAAGCCTGGCTGTCAGAAAAACCCAGAGCGGCACTATGGCAGTGACTTCTGAGCTCTGCATAGGAGGCTGGCCAGGCCAGCCACGGGAAGGTCGGCTCCCCTGGGACCTCACAGCTGGCCGCACCCTACAGCCAGGACCTCACGGGATGCCCTCAAACCAGAGCCCCCACCGGGGATCCCCACAAGGCCGGCTGGGCCCTGAACCACCACGCATCAGGCCACTGTCTCCCCCAACATTCTCGCCCTTCCCACGCGGGCTGTTAACTTTCTCACTTCTTCTGGAAGGCCAGGAGCAGCCTTGGGTCCAGGATATTCTCCTCTGGCTCCCAGCTGTTGTGTCTGCAAGAGGAAAAAGCAAGGCGTCAAGAAACACCAGGCAGGCGGCTTCGGAAACAGCAGGAGAGGGGCCAACCCTGCAGACGGCAAAGGGATCCCGCTGCTGGGGCGGGCGGAGTGCCCCCAGATCGCACCGACACCCGGGATGAGTTCTTGCAGACTGGGGGCCTGAAGGCCAACACACCAGCCTCCAGCTCCAAGGGAAACTGTCACCTCAGACCTCAATTAACTAACACTCGGCCTCGGGAACACTCCACAGTCTCCCCCGGGAGGAAAACAAATCCCAACAAAATGGGAAGTTGCCGGGAGGGAAGCCCCCAAAGCCTGGCCCGGATCCAGCGAGGGAAGGGACGGCTGTTCCAGGAGGCAGGGAGGGGAAGGCGGGGGTGGGGTGGGGGTGGTGGGGGGGCACAGAAGCGCAACCCAAAGATTAAGAACAATGTGGCCGGCGGGAGCCACGGGCCGGGGGCCCCCGGAGGGAACGCAAAGAAAGAAAAGTGGGGTCTGGGAAGAAACGGGAAGCGGGTGAGCCCCTTCCGGGGATGCCAAGTCCCCTTCCTTACTTTAAAAGGGGGAGAAAAAAAAGGAGCCCTGCCATCCCTCAATAGGAAGCTCAGGTTACAGCGGGGAAAATATGGACGGGAGGAGGGGGGTTCGTGTCCCGCGGGGAGGGCTGAGGCGGGCCGGGGGCTCAGGACGAGCGGGAGGAGCGCGCCGCGCGGGAGGGAAGCCGGCCCCGGGCGCGGGGCGCAGCCGGCGGGGCTTCCGGGGGAGGTCGCCCAGCCCCGCGCCCCGCGGGCGCGTAAACAAAGGGCGGCCCCGCGCAGGCTGTGCGCCCCCTTCCCGCCGAGCCCGCGGGGACCCCGCGAACTTCCCGCCCAGCGCGCGGACGCCCCCGCCCCCCGGGCCCGAGGTGGCGCGGGCGGGAAGGCGGGCGCCGCGTTGTCGGGGACTCACTTGGAGGACCAGCCGCGCCACTTGACCAGGTACTCCAGCTTGCCCTGCAGGGAGAGAAGAGGCGCGTGAGCCGGGGCGGGCGGGCGCGGGGCGGGCGCGGGCCGGGCCGCACGCACCTTGCGGAGCCGCTTGCTCAGGATGCACTCGGCGGCGAAGACCTGCTCGCCGACGCTGCTCAGCTCCTCCATGCTGCCGCGCGCGCCGGCCCGGACCGCGGCGCCCGCCGCTCCCCACTCCCCGCCGCCTGCGCCGCCGCCGCCGCCGCCGCACGCCCCGCCGGCCGCACACAAAGCACCGCCCCCGCCCCGCGCTGGGCCCGCCCCGCGCACGCGCACCGCCGCCGCGGCCCCGCGCCGTGCCCGCCCCTCGGGCCGCCCCGCTCCGGCGCCGGCCAATGGGCGCACGGGGGCGGGCGCGGGGCGGGGCGCGCATTGTTCGCGGCGGGCTCGGCCTCGCGCGCTCGGCGGGGGTCCCGCGCGGGTCGGGGGCCGGGCCGGGGCGGGCGCGGGCAGGAAGGGGCGCCTGGGGGCCTGCGAGCCGGGGGCCGAGCGCCAAGCCCCGCTTGCCCACCCTCGCCCTCGGGGCGCGCCCGCCCTCCTCGAACTTCGCTACCGGGCAAAAAGCCATTGTTCTGGCCCGAAGCGGGGAAGTGGGCCGCTTCCTGCCCGGCCTCCGAGGGGCGCTGCTGCGGGGCCCACCCGCCCTCGCTCCTTGCGCGCGGGGCTCCCTGGGCTTGGGGCCCAAGTCTCCTGCATGGCGCGGGAGCCAGCCGGGAAGGAATGGGAGACAGTACTGGGGGGAGCAGTCTAGCTTGTTTTCCCAAAGGCGAGAGACGGAAAGCTGCTCGGTGTTCTCCCTCCTCGCTGTGAGGGGTGCAAGCCAGCCCCCAAGATAGGGCGCGCCTACGGAGAAAGCAACTGCGCCCTCTCTTACTTGTTTGCACGGTTCTGAAGGAATGACTGTGGAGGCGGGGGCGGTGAGGTTTGAGGAGATGGTCCTAACCTAGGACCAGGTCTCTAATGGGCCCTCTGGGATTTGGGGATGCGTCCTCTGGAGGGACTGCAGGCGACCCAAAGGAGACCCCGTTTGGAAGGCGGTGGCCTGGAGTCTGGGGTCATGGTGGGCAGGCTGCCTTTTATTTTCTTCTGCTGAGGTCCGTGTTCCATGCGGCAACTCCCCCTTCCATCGTTTAGGTCTTGAATCAGACGAAGTCGAACTCGTGATAAAGCGGATGTACACGAGCCTCAACTTTTCCCGCATAAGACAGTCCAACTCAATGAAAATCCATTTTCTGGTTTTGCTTCTCCCTTGAACGCCGCTGCACAGTGCTTTCCCTGCCGAGCAAATCCGAAAGCCGTTTCTTGTTGCAGCGGAATGTCTAAAAGTAACTTTTGATCGTTAAATCATATTTATAAAGATTCTTCAGAAGAAATGTACTTTTCGTTGTTGTTTGAACGGAAGCGCCTGCTGTAAAAATTGGGAACTGCAGAAGCCCGTCTTCAATTTCTGGCACGTTCTGCGGTTTATTTGCCTAAATATGTTACATTCATTTGATATCCTGGAGAGACTGGGTAACACTTGCAGACTTTCATTCTGCTTTCGAAGAAGGAAGGGGAGGACGCCCTTGAGGGTGGAAATGATGGCTCACTCTGGAGGCGCCCCAGCCCAGAACCCTTGTTTTGAGATGAAACCTGCAGTCCTGGTGCAGAGAGTTGCTTCCAAACTCTTTCTGTATCCCTATCTTCTGGAACTAGGCAGTAAACTGTGGAGTCGAAGCCAAAGGTGTGTTTGTCCTAATCTTAAAAATAGTTGGGTCAGTTTCCACTCACATTTCCTTGCAGAATTTGTCTTGAGTGTGAAGTTTTTTCACTGGAAGTTTCCAGTTTCCTCTTGGTGATATGTAGTTCCCTGGGATACTTGCCTAATTTTTTTTTTTTCAAGGAAAGGAAGCCCCAAAAGGGAAATTCTTTCTTGCCCTAAGAAATAAGTTTGTCTAGAATTTGATCTTATCCTGTGAAAAAAGAATTAATTTCCTGGAAAGTTTAACACATACCTCATCTATTCAACTTTCAATACCCAGTTTGGGTAAAATAGTGTCCAGATAATTTATTTGGAGACACAGATATGACAGATTGTGACTGGAATGAAAGGAGTCGATAAAGAGGGTGAAGGTTGGTCTGAAATTTGTAAAGTGTTCCATTAAAAACAAAACTGGGGGGCGCCTGGGTGGCTCAGTTGGTTAAGCGACTGCCTTCAGCTCGGGTCATGATCTGGGAGACCTGGGATCGAGTCCCACATCGGGCTCCCTGCTCGGCGGGAAGCCTGCTTCTCCCTCTCTCAGTCCCCTGCTTGTGTTTCCTCTCTGGCTGTGTTTCTGTCTGCCAAATAAATAAAATCTTAAAAAAAAATAAAACAAAACTAGGAGAAGAGAGAAGGAAATTGCAGCTGATCTGATTATGTCAAAATACAGGTTTGGGCTATAGTAGATTCTGTCTTCCGTTTTGACTGTCCCATTTAAGAATTATTAAGACAAGTTGGAACTCATTATTTTCCTACTCATCTAACAAAGAGTTACTCAGCATTTGCTGTTGTCCCGGCAAGACTAGAAGGAATCTGCCGTCTGTAGCGGCGAGGTCCAGGAGACCTTTTCGAGATGAGAGCAGTGGCCGGTACCTGTCTTCTTCCTCACCTTTGCCATCAGCCGTGTGTAGCTACCCTGCGAGCCCGTGAAATGTGGCCAGTGCTGCTGAGGAATATGAATTTTTAATTGTATTTAATTTCAAGTAAGTGAAATGGAAATCATCACCTGTAGCTAGAGGTCATGTATGCGGACGGCCCGGGTCTACAGGGATGCCAGGGAGAGACTAATTAATTGGCCAGTGGAAAGATGGCAGGGGGGGGTGAATGAATCCTGGGGTATGCGTAATTCACTTATACTCCCTCGTAGGCTTTCTTGCACTCAATAATGTCTGCAACCTGTACAGAAGGATATTAGACACGCAGGCATGTAGAAGTGCATTCAGACCACATACTTCGTTGAGTGCCCTTTTCTCTCTATGCAAGGACAGTGTCAGTGACAGATCTGAACTCACCGGTGTCTGACATCGCTCAGACAGGAGCAGCAATTTTTATGTTGCTGCTGCGAATTGAGAAGCTCAGCCAGGGAGCAAGAAATGGTGGAGTCCCTCCCGATGGGATGGAAGTTAAGGCTTAAGATGAAGCCGGCACACCCCGTGCTCCGCCCCATTTAGCTGCAAAAACTAAGCACCATGAGCCTTTCCTTACAAAATAGCTTCAGGGAACCTGTAGGTTCCTGCAGATGCTGATCCTGTCTGCAGTCAGGGTTGGCTTTGAAAGGAGGACCCACCACCGTGCACACCGGGCAGTTTGCATGGGGTGGGCTCAGGACCTGTAATAACACATTGCCCCATCGTTACATGGAACCTGATGGTTTGTCCCCCACCAGGTCCCCTCGCATTTGCAAGACCAAGGTGTGACTCCCAGGTGAGCTGTGTCATGGGACTCTGACTTTGTGCACGCAGTGGGCAAGTACTGTGTATGCGTGAGACCCAGTGTTGAGGTGTCAAGTGAAAATAAGCCCAGCAAGGGCGTTTCCGGATTTGGTTTGCCCCGCACCGCGAATACGGATCCCTGGGCCGCAGCCCAGAGCTCCTGACCCAGGAGACCTGGAGGCTGTCTGCCGCTCTTGTTTAGAAAACTTGCCAAGGGCAGCCTGTCCCAGCTCTCCTTCTACACAGCAGGAAAAGGAATCCTAAATGACTTCAGATCTCCTGTCCCCCCAAAGGGTCCTGTTGTTTCCATAGGTGCCTGGTGGGAGTTGGTAGGCTAGGTGTGGAAGGAGCTCAGGGGCCTGTTCTTAATATGTCCTCAGGGCCGAGGGAGACAGCAGCAGCCTTGAGGCTCCTGGGCCCCGCCCTGGGCCCCTAAGCCCCTGCAGAAACAAGAGTGCCCCTCCTCCCCCCATGAGAGATCTCCCATTGCAGAAGTCCCCGATCCCAGCATCTTCCCGTTAGAAATAGTGCAGTGATGGGGGTGCCTGGGGGGCTCAGTCGTTAAGCATCTGCCTTCGGCTCAGGTCATGATCCCGGGGTCCTGGGATCCAGCCCCACGTCATCGGGCTCCCTGCTCGGCGGGAAGCCTGCTTCTCCCTCTCTCACTCCCCCTGCTTGTGTTCCCTTTCTCGTTGTGTTCCTCTCTGTCCAATAAATAAATACAATCTTTAAAAAAAAAAGAAAGAGTGCAGTGATGAATGCCATTACGTCTGCCCACGCACGTCTACAACAGCACGCCTGGACCCCGTATTAAAGGGCACGGGGATCTGTTTTTTTGTTCAGAATTGCCCAGCCGTCCCTGAGGGTCTGCACTGATTTCTACTTCTGCCCCCCATCACCAGGCTTGACTCTGTCCCCACGTTCTCAGCGACCTAGGTGTTGTCACACCACAGACCATCTGAACGTACTCGACTCCCGGCGGGTTTCGGGAGTATTCTAACACATCAATCACGTCTGTTACATGTCCCACACCTGCTTCTTTTGCAGAATTGTTGGAGTGTAAAATGATTTTACGAGTGCAGTTTTTTTCCAGTGTGAAATGCATTATTTTCACAAACTTAAAATAGCTTAGACTTAACTAAGTTCTAAAATCTGAGGTGAAGCCCTTACTTGAAAACCATTAATTAGTTTGGGGATTCAGAGCGGTAAACGAAAGCCCATTTATGAGTCTGCTAATTGTTCATCCTGGCTACTGGAGGTGATCTCAAGCATCCTCTATAAATCCTTTGAGCACTATGGATAAAGCCGGGGGCTCCGGGGAATGGGGGTGGGGGGGGTCTGAGACCTGAGCTACAAATCCCCCCCTGAGTCAAACGCAATGCCTTCATTCAAGGGGACAACTTTGGTCTAAAAGAACCAAAACAAAGAAATGTCATTTAGGTCCCTCAAAACAAGAGATTTGCATTGCCTTTTAAAATCCTGCTGTTTTTTGTTTGTTTGTTTGTTTTAGAGATGATATTTAAGGATGCCTGGATGGCTCAGTCAGTTGGGTGTCTGCCTCCGGCTTGGGTCGTGGTCCCAGGGTCCTGGAATAGAGCCCGTGTGGGGCTCCCTGCTCAGTGGGGAGTCTGCTTCTCCCTCTTTCTGCTTGCTGCTCCCCCTGCTTCTGCTCTTTCTATCAAATAAATGAATAAAATCCTTAAAAAAATAGAGATGATATTTATTTATTTATTTGAGAGAGAGTGTGTGTATGAGAAGAGGGAGGGGCAGAGGGAGAGGGAGAGAGGGAAAGAGGGAATCCTCAAGCGGACTCCTACTGAGTCTGGCCTGAGCTGAAACCAAGAGTTGGTTGCTCAACCGGCTGAGCCCCCTAGGCAGCCCAATCCTGCTGCCTTTTTCTTTTTTTAAAAAATTTATTTATTTATTTGACATAGAGAGATGGACACACAGGGAGAGAGGGAAAACAAGCAGGGGGAGTGGGAGAGGGAGAAGCAGGCTTCCTGCAGATCCTGAGATCATGATTAAGCCAAGGGCAGATGCTTAACCAACTGAGCCTCCCACGTGCTACAAAGGACTCATTATTTTTTTAAAAGGTTTATTTATTTATGTATTTGATAGAGAGAGATCACAGGCAGGCAGAGAGGCAGCAGAGGGAGAGGAGGAAGCTGGCTCCCCGCTGAGCAGAGAGCCCGATGCGGGGCTGGATCCCAGGACCCTGAGATCATGACCTGAGCTGAAGGCAGAGGCTTAACCGACTGAGTCACCCAGGCGCCCCTCAAAGGACACATGTTTTGAAAAGCCCCTTTCTTTGCCTCTTGTTGGCAAAAATCTCATTGGGAAGCAGAGGAGTGGCATCTGGCGTTCTGGAATGTTTGAACCCAAAGGCGCTGTGTGAATTCCGCTTTGCAGGTGAGAGCACAGGGCGGCCCAGGAGACCGAAGGCGGGTCCAGGTTTGCTGGTCTGAGCCTGGGCTCCTGCTGGCACAGCACCTTGCCACCCCCCCCACCCCCCGGCGTCACAGCTGCCGACCCAGCAGGGAGACTGGGGCGTGCCCAGGGGTGCCAAATTCAAAAGTTCGGCAGATACCCACTGAGAAACCTCCCTCCCTGGGGGCCTGGGTGGCTCAGAGGGTTAAGCCTCTGCCTTCGGCTCGGGTCATGATCTCAGGGTCCTGGGATCGAGGCCTGCATCGGGCTCTCTGCTCAGCAGGGAGCCTGCTTCCTCCTCTCTCTCTGCCTGCCTCTGCCTACTTGTGATCTCTTTCTGTCAAATAAATAAATAACATCTTAAAAAAAAAAAGAAAGAAAGAAACCTCTCTTCCTCTGGTCCCCAACAGCCTGGTTCTCCATTTTGGACGCAATCTAGAAAATTCCTAGATTTCCTTCTGGGGCATTCGGTGCCCCCCAGCAAAGATGCACAGGGCACCCCCCCCAGCCCTCCTGTGGTTCACAGTTGATTGCACCCATGGGAGTGTACCTCGCCGTGCTCTCTACGCTGCCCTTCTCTCTTAGCAAGGTGGCCTGAGAGTTCTGTCTCATCGAATGGATCGACCCGCCCTGTCCCTTTGACTTTCTCCGTGGTTTTCTGTAGTTGGGTGTATTGTGGCTGATTTAACTAGACTCTGATTGGCAGGTGGTGGGTCATTCCACTGTTTAGCCATCGCTGCCATGGGTAGCCCTGTTTCAAAACCCAAGTTTCTCTGCATGGAGGGCTTTGAGAGATGCGGGCTTGCCGCGAAGATCCAGGAGGGCCGTTGGAAGACTCTCCTCTGAGCCCACGGAGCGCAGGTGGTCCTCGGTCCCGGTCCCTTTTGGCCCTGCCCGTCCCAGCTGGGGTCCCGTGAGCACGCAGGAATAACTCCGGGTGCCGACTGGGGTGGCCACAGTATCATGGTCTTTAGGGGTATAAGATACTCCTCCCTGGGGCTGAACCCTGTTATTTTCCCCGTCCTGGCTCCAGACATGAGCGGGCTGCTCTCCGTGTCACTGTTTCAGGCTCCTTTGCGTTTAGGGCAGGCTGCATCCTGGGGTTACTGCTTTTCAGACGTCCCCGTCCCAGCGTGAACACTGACAACGGGAGAACAGAATGGTTGGCTGTGTGCCCACAGCTCCAACAGGTGGCTTGGGACCCACCATGTCGTGAGAATGCCACCACATAGGAAACTGCAAGGTGACGATGGGGCTGGGTCGCTCTAGTGTGTATTTGTATATTCGTGCCACGGGAAGACAGAGTGGTGGCCACGGGCAGCAGCCAGGAACGGGAACAGGACCAGCGCTGACCCAAGCCACCGAGGACGGCAGGGAAATGTGAGCACGGCAAGCACAGACGAGGGCCCTCAGTTTTATCTAGGGTTCTCCCCAAGACCAGAAATGCCAAACATGAAGAGATTTCCTGCAAGGAATTGGCTTACACCATCACGGGGGCCCCTCTTGGAAGCGCCCAGGGCAGGCTGTCCGGGAGAGCGGGCTGGACCTCTGCGTAGGGAAGCCGCTGTCCACGGGCAGACAGCCTTCTCCCTCCTGGGTCCCCCTCCTCTCCGTCCTTGGGTCTCAGACCTCCCTCCCATCAGCCTTATTAAAGACACCAGTCATTGCATGTAGGGCCCACCCTCGCTCCAGGAAGATTTCATCCTGAGTGCCTTAACTCCGTCTCAGCTGCAAAGACCGTGTTTCCGAATAAGGTCCCATCCATAGGTCCCAGGGACTAGACTTTGGACACGTCTTTCTGGGGGCCACTACTCCACTCTCTACAAGTAATGTAGGGATTTATTTCTGTTGTGCTGGTGGTGTGTATCTGTTTCCTCCGAGGAGACCCAAGACACTGAGAACGGTCGCTATCTTTTGCTGGCAGTGAGGAGAGTTTTGTTTTGTTTTGTTTTTTTTAAAGATTTTATTTATTTATTTGACAGAGAGATAGAGAGATCACAAGTAGGCAGAGCGGCAGGCAGAGGCAGAAGAAGAATCAGGCTCCCCGCTGAGCAGGGAGCCCAATGCAGGACTCGATCCCAGAACCCTGAAATCATGACCTGAGCTGAAGGCAGAGGCTTTGACCCACTGAGCCACCAAAATACTGATCGATTTTTGGCCTTGTGAAGTATGTGGGATGTTTTATTATTTTTTTAAAAGATTTTATTGATTTATTTGATAGAGCAAGTAAGAGAAAGCACGAGCAGGGGAAGGGGCAGAGGGAGAAGCCGACTCACTGCTGAGCAGGGAGCTTGAGGTGGGGCTCGATCCCAGGATCCCGGGATCAGGACCTGAGCTGAAGGCAGATGATTCACAGATGGAGGCCCCCAGGCGCTCCCCCCACCCCCCACCCCCGTGAGTGTATACGTTTATACAAAGTAGTTTCCTTAGTTACTTAGCATTTAAGCTCTTGGCTTACTTTGAGCTTTGGTAAAGTTTACTCAAGTTTTCAAAAGTTAAAGTTTAAAATTTTTCTATAATAAAAATATTCAGGTCCTGGTCACCCTCAATATATTCTGATTTCTTTATATTGCTGAGAGAAATTAAAGATTTAAATAAAGAAGACTCTGTTTATGGATTGGAAGATTTTCTACTTTAAGATGTCGATTCCCTCTGAATTGATCTAAGGATGCAACATAATTCCATTCATAATCTCAGAACACTTAAAAAAAAGAAACATAAGCTAATTCTAAAATTTGTGGGGAAATACCAAGGAACTAAAGTCATCGATACAATCTCAAAAAAAAAAAATGCAGTAGGAGGACTCAGTCCCTGATCAGGATTTGCCATAAATAAGGAACCAACGCGGTGTAGTATGATGTGGTCTAGTGAAGTCCGGGAGGCCAAGCAGTGTGGTCAGGCTGGTTTACCCAGGGGTCCCCCTGGAGAGAGGGCCGGGACACAGTGGACTCTCAAAAACTTGTAGCATGAATGCAGAAGGCTTTACCTGCCACTCAAATGTGAAGACAGCCAGGGAAGGACTGGGATATGGCAGGGCTGAGGCAGGGAGGCTTGGAAGCCAATGGGATAGTCATGGGACAGAGCCCAGTTCCCTCACCTGGAGGAGAGGGCCTGCAGATTGCTGCTGACCTCTGAAAACTCCACTGCACTCGAACACAATCATCCTCGTGGGCAGGAGATGAACGCCAGTCCTGAGCCTCAAGGCTATGACAATGATACTGGCAGTTTCTGTACTGCTGTTGGCTTTGCAAAAGGAGGATGGGTGATACATCAGGGGACAGTGTGCACCAGAGTCAGTATGCACCAGGGGACAGTATGCACCAGGGGAGAGTAGGCACCAGGGATCAGTACCCACCAGAGGTCAATATGCACCAGACAGTATGTACCAGAGTCAGTATGCACCAGGGACAGTATGCACCAGGGACAGTATGCATCAGGGACAGTATGCACCAGAGTCAGTATGCACCAGGGACAGTATGCACCAGGGTCAGTATGCACCAGGGTCAGTATGCACCAGGGACAGTGTGCACCAGGGACAGTATGCACCAGGG
>PITA01025349.1:0-24561 GCA_004023965.1 Spilogale gracilis
TATGAGTGGAGGGAGGGAGGGAGGGAGGGAGGGAGGGAGGGAGGGAGGGGCAGAGGGAGAGGAAGAAGCAGCCTCCCCACCAAGCAGGGGCTTAACCCCAGGACCCTGAGATCATGACCTGAGCCAAGGGAGACACCCAACCGACTAAGCCACCCAGACACTCCTTCTTTGTTCTTTATTTTATTTTTTTAAGATTGTATTCATTTATTTGACAGCGCTAGCAGGGGAATAGCTGGGAGAGGGAGAAGCAGACTCCCCGCTGAGCTGGGAGCCTGACTTTGGGCTCTAGCCCAGGACCCTGGGATCACGACCTAAGCCAAAGGCAGACGTAACCACACTAACCACCTGAGCCTCCGAGGCACCCCCTTTTCTTTGTTCTTTAAAACGTACACAGGTACACACACACACACATTTTCCAGCTCTGTCCCAATACAGGGGGCTCTAAGCACCTGGATTGTGGTGTCTGCTTACCCCTCCGCTCTCCCCCAACCCTGGTAGCTATAAATGGGTTCACTCTATTAAAAACATCTGTATGTTCATTTATAAAGATAGTTTAAAAACTCAGCCAACACTGAACAAACAAAAAATATTAGTCATTCTTGGAAGTGACTAGGGCACTAGCTTCTAACATTGAAAATGGACAATTAAAGGAAAATGAAACAGTTATCCTGCCTTTTGTCCACAAATTGCCATTCAGGATAACCTTGCTGATTAGGAAAATTATTTCACAGAGAATCCCTTCAGATAAACGAGTAAGGGATGATAGACTTTAAATACCACCTTGTTGCTCTCCCTAATGTTGCAGCTTGCGTGTGGATGAGAGTGCCCTGGAGGGGTTGTTGAATAATTCCTGACCCCAGTCAAGACTTCTGGTCAGTAGGTCCTGGGGTTGCCCTGAGAGTGTGCATCGGTAGCATGTTCAGGGACCACACTTTGAAAAACACCTGCATGTGGTGATGTGGTTCAGGTGGAAAGATGGCTGGCAACCTCAGACCTCCATCCCAACCAAGCAGAGCATGGCCAAAGAATTTTGCAGAAGTGGAAGTATAAATACGGGCATCAACGCATCGTTTAAGTGTTAGGACAATGAAGGAACAGCCGGCAGAGGCATGTACATGGAGCAGGGTAAGATGACAGAAGGGCCGATTGCTTTCAGAGAAGTAACTGAGGGCAGTGGCTTCCTTATGTCTGCTACTTCTCAATTGAAAAAGTGCAAACCATTTTCATGAACATTATGAAACTAAGAAAACCACTGGGGAGTAGGTAGTCTGGAAATGCAAGTTTCTGTGGAACAGAATATTTCATAGTGGAAATTTTTATACAATGTGTGTTCAAGGTTTCTAAGAGAACCCACATGTCAAGGGAATTGAAAGACCAGAGAAATTTTTTTTTTTTTTTAGTGTGCATCAAGGTAAAAAAAGTAGGATACTGACCAGAGGGATAGTCTTTACTCTGGACCAAAAGAAGCAAAGGATACAGTATGATGCTCTTTCTAAAACAGTCCACAGCATTAGCCATAGCCACATAGCTATTTAAGTTTGCTAAAATTACATTCCCACTCACCTTGGTTCCTTTCATGTGCTCAGCAGCTGCGTGTGGCGAGTGGCACCGCACTGGACAGCAGAGCAACCCCACCCTTACAGAGACTGGTTGGCCAACACCAGTATAGACATGCGATGTTATATTAAACAGCACATATGGTAGGTCGACCACTACTTAATAGGAAGCCTGAGCGGTAAGTCATTCTCTTGCATACTGAATTCTAAAAGAGATATTGGTGGAAAAAGAGGGGAAAGCCCTGGGCACAGTTGGCTCTGTCTCCTAGAATTCTGCACCAGAGTCGATAAAAGGGAAAGTGACAGGGAAGGTTTCTAGCATGTGAGTGTCCCAGTGCAAGCCATTGGTGGTCCTGATGACAAGATAAGGCACAAATAACTAATCAAAGTGGCTTCAGAGGGAAAGCTGTTAGTGTGGATACGTACAAAATATATGTGCGTGCACACCCAAGAGTAGACACACAGGTCACTTGGTCATCCATTTAACATTTTATTGAGGGCTTACTGCATGCCAAAGATGGAAGGTGAATAAGAGGGTGGACTGTGAAATGTTAGCAATACTAGTGCCCAGCAAGAGCCAATGTTCAGAAAAATTCTAAGGATAATGAGAGGCATTTTGCAACTGGCCGAACATTAGACACACTGTGTGCTAATATTCATGGGAGGAAGAGAGCAGTGTTGTCTTTCTGTTTCTTTCTCTCTCCTCCCGTCCAGGAGCACTGCAGCTACTTGGAAAGCTCACAACAGACCTGGTTAGGAGGGAACTGAATCCCAAGATAGGTGAGGGGATAGTGGCAAGCACATTAATACTTTAAGTGACTGAGTCAGCAGAACTAGGCAGGGGATGATCTGACTCTTTCTGTCCGCAAGGAGGGGGTCTCGCCCGCTGCTGCGCATTTGTAACCGGGCGACAGGACTCCAAGCGACCCTCTCCCCACCAACAGCAGCGGCTCATGGCCGGACTCGGAGACTTGGTCCTGCCCAGCAGCGTGGCACAGGAGCTGCGCCCTACAGAGGCTTGGAGCCAGAGGCTCATTAGAAATGAGGGCTGAGGCGAAGCGGGGTGGGGGACTGTCCCAGGCCGGTGTTTCTGATGAAGCCTTCCAGGTTGATCCCTACATTTGTGGGTAGATACTGGTAGGGCGAGGGACAGAATTTTCTTTAAACCTTCATTTCCTAGTAATTACTGTCCCTTTTAAGAGCCTGGAGAGGAAGCACAGGTCCTCCCGGCCTGTCTGGTCTCCGGCGGCCCAGCTTTCCCATCAGGGGGATGTGGACTCTGCAGCCGGCCCGCGGACCACACACAGCCCCTGGCCCACGGGGGTGGGGTGTGCCTCCTCGGGAGCCTGTGGCCCCACCCGCAGGCAGCTGCTCCTGGGCCCCGCTGGTGGCGCGGGCTGCGGCCGTCCGGGCGGACACTGGTGGGAGAGGGGGCCAGGGCGTGAGGCTGTCCTGGGACGAGTGTGGACGTTTCTCTGCAAATTGTGTCGCAAAACCCTAGCTGTTAACAGTGCCGAGTTAGGAGTCGGAGATGGGAGACGGACTGAAGCGCCAGAGCACAGAGCCGTGGAAAGTTCTAGAAAAGACTGCTCAAGTCCGAAACCATCCGCGCTCACGAAGGCGTGGGCAGGCCTCGCCCGGGCGAGGAGGTTCGCAGCCGGTGCTTTAGGGGAAGCCGGCGTCACGGAGACCCCCGTCTCCCCGAGGGGCCGGCGGCCGAGCCCAGTGTGTGGCCGCGTCCGGGTCCACTCCACGGAGGTGCGGCGGGGCCGCCGGTCCGGTCGGGGGCAGCTGACGGCCCGGGAAAGCGTGTTCTTCTCTTCGGCCACACTCGCTCCCAGGGAGCTGTGGTGCAAGAATTAAACACGGGCGAGGGGAGCCCGCTCCGCGCGTCTGGTCCCTACGCCTGCGGCCTGAGCGCTTTCCGCACGTGGGGCCGCGGGGTCTGCGAGTCCCGACGCGCCCCGGACGTCGCCTAGCAACCGGCCTGCGCGGCGCGCGTCTGCGCGGTAGGCGCCGGCGGGGAGGCACCGCCCTCGAGCGCCCCGGAAGTGGCGTAAGTGTCCGGCCCCGCCCCTGCAGGGCGGAAGTGGAGCCGCCCCGGGCGTCTCGCGGTCGCGGGGAACCTCAGCCCAGCGGAGCGCCTGGCCCATGGCCGCCTACTCGTACCGCCCGGGCCCCGGGGCCGGCCCCGCTGCAGGCGCGGCGCTGCCGGACCAGAGCTTCTTGTGGAACGTGTTCCAGAGGTGAGGCCCGGCGCCCCGCGGGCGGTTACGAAGCTGCCCCCGGGCTCCGCTCGGTTCTCCGCCGCCGCGTCCTTCCCGGCCTCCCCCCGGCCTCCCCTTCCCCCCGCTTCCCTTCGCCCTCCCGCCTCCCCCTGCGGGTGCCGGGTGCCGGGTGCCGGGTGCCGGCGCAGCTCCCGGTGGCCGTCCCCGCAGCGCCTTCCGCCCTCGTCCTGCCAGGTGGACGAGTGACTCACGGCCACGGAAGGGCCTGTCTGACGCAGTCCTTTCGCCGCCTGTGGAAGGAGAGAAACTGGTGTAGGCGGAGTTCAGGGAGAAAAAGGGTCCGGCCTCTGCGGAGAACCGACCTGCACTTTGGCAGGTGGAGGCTGAGGCCGGGACAAGGCGCCCTGACCGTCACTCCCCGCGGAATGCGTGCGGACTTCGGGGGAAGGAGCGCGGGGCGAACGCCGCAGCGGAGGCATGGTCGCCGCCGTGGTTGGATGTTGTGCTTGTTTTGCCCTTTCCATCCCTGGCTAACGGGTCTTGATTTTGTAGGGTTGATAAAGACCGGAGCGGGGTGATATCCGACAACGAGCTTCAGCAAGCCCTGTCCAATGGTGAGTGGGACCTGGCCGCCAGGACGTCTACTGGGCTTTGAGCCTGACCCGCCTCTAGGAAGTCGCTGCTCTTTCCGAGTACAGAGGAGTTCTGAAGGCCTGACTGTTCTTGCTGGCACGGCCGGAGCTGCTGCTCATTTATTTTGCCAGGTGACATCCTGCTCTGAGTGCCTTGCTGAGCGCGGCGAGCGCAGGGACGCACCTGTGGGATGGGGCTGCGGTTTTAGGGAAGGGCAGGAAGCTTGGCTTTGTAGAGCAAATCCGCTTAAGGGACGTTGAAGATCACCGAATTTCCTAGGTAGGTCCATCTCCGTGACCCCCCCACAGAGGATCCTCAAGGTGCGGGGGCACCATGGGCAGGTGATTGCTGGAATGTGGGCGGTGTGGCACTGTCGGGGATTGTGGGATACAGGGTGTTCAGGTAGGAATACAGGACCGTCGCTGTCGTGCCGTGGCGTCTTGGGGGCTCTCCATGGAGTTCTGTTCTTGCCCTTCCAGCATGGCTCACCCCCGGAGGTACGGTGTGGAGACCTTTACTTCATTAAGTACCTGCCGGTGTTGCCCTTTTTAAAAATCCTTCAGACACCACTGTCTTTTCTGATTCTTAGGTTTATACTTTGTTTAAGGTAGAAAGGGATTGATTCTAAGATGTCAAAGAGTCACTTTTATTAGTGGGAAGCAGTTTGATGTTCTGGAGACAGAGGATGCCGGCCCTGCTCACGGTGCTAGACCCTGGGCGGTCAGGGGACTGCGCTCGCCCTCCTCGCGGGAACTTACCAGGCATGGAGGGTCAGGCTCTTCATTGCCTCGTGATTTGCGTGAAGCGCGACATGTATTTACAGATTAGTGCGTTTGGAGAGCAGCAGACCCCACAGAGTTCTTTTTCCGGTCCCACATGGGCCGCAGACAGCCGTACAACTTCACATGTACGTGAGGCGCTGCGTTCAGGAAACTAAGAAGTGTCTGTGCCTTCTTGACTCTTCTCTTATTATGAACCCTTTTCCATTTTTTGTGTCTCCAGGGCTTAAGTTACACTTAGAGGAGGAGACAGGGTACTAGAAAAATGTCAGAACAAGCTGAAATCCAGCCGGCTACGACCTGGCAAATCTGGCTTAAAACTTTCTAAGTCTTGGGGCGCCTGGGGGGCTCAGTTGGTTAAGCGACTGCCTTCGGCTCAGGTCATGATCCTGGAGTCCCGGGATCGAGTCCCACATCGGGCTCCCTGCTCGGCGGGAAGCCTGCTTCTCCCTCTCTCACTCCCCCTGCTTGTGTTCCCTCTTCCGCTGTGTTTCTCTCTGTCAAATAAATATAATCTGCAAAAGAAAGAAAGAAAGAAAACATAATTTTGAACTCAGCTTCTACTAAATATCCACCAGGAACCTGTTTAAGAGAATGAATTTTAACAATTTCCTGGAGGATGTTTGGTTCACTTTTACTGAGATACCCTGTGTGGATGGACTGTCCCAGTGGCCCTTGGGGAGACAGCTTGTGTCGAGTTGCCTCGTGGGACTCCCTCGGCTTTTGTTGGAGGCACGTAAGAACTGGCCTCCCGAAGCAGGTGGCCACTGCTAGCCTGAGCGAGAGGCGGCCGCCGCAGCCAGCACGGCCTCTGTGCCGGGGATGTGGCCTTCCCGCGCCTCCCAGGGAGCGTGGGGCCTCTGGTGTTCCAAGCATCCGTGCTGGCTCTTTTGATGTGTTTTGTTTTTATCTTACTAACCCTGAATATTTTTTACCAATTACATTTTCCTCTTCAAATTAGCGACTAAAAAATTTAAGTTGGTGGCTTCCCACCAGCATGAATTTAGAATTTTGAGAGGTCAGTTTTACTGACCTGGTCTTAGATCCTTTTCTTATTCTCCTATTTCTCTTCCCTTCTACCGTAATTAAATGTACTTCATTTTTGCTCTACTTTATAAATCTCACTAAGTTCTTCTGCAGTAAAGCAGCTTCTTAATGGTGCTCATTCTCAGAGGAGGTACTGTTTGCCGAGTTGCCCTCCGAGCTCTCGAGCTGACCTGTGCTGCTGGCACCCCGCAGTGCTTCTCCCAGGCACTCCAAACTCGCTGAGCCCCAGTGTCTTCCCGCCCGTCTGCATGGCGGTGTCCCAGCCCCTCCCGTGGGCTCTGCGGGCCCTTGCACAGAGAGCCTGCCTTCTGTTGCTGGACGCTGGGGCCGTGTCCGTCCTGAGGTCCGGATTCTGTGCCCGGAGGCGCATGGCTGCCCTGGCGCTGAGCCGCAGCGGCGTCTGTGTGTCCTGCCCAACACCGCGGTCGGCTCTGTGCGCCCCCTGCCCTGGCGTCCTCGGGCCCTGACACTGCCCGCTTCCCAGTGGAGGCCAGGCTGGGCTCCTGCGCGGAAAGCAGCCGCCGGGCGGGCCCGTCTTTGTCCTCTTCAAGCCCCTGGACTTCCGAGAGCCGATGCAATTAATGTTATTTTGACTTGTGATTTTTTTTCCCAGGAATGGGCTCCCATCTTCGTGTTCGCACTGAAACGTTAGGCTATTTCAGGACATTGCTTTACATAGTCTGTTCCTGGTGGGAAGACTGAAGTTTCAGACTTGCATGGTTTCTCACTTGAGAAACTTCAATCTGTGCGTGTGTGCTCTCTGCTAAAATGTGGTTGAAACCGTCCTGAAAGAGTACTTGTGGGTCCCATCCGCTGAGTCCTTTCTCAGACTTTTTTCCATAGGAAAGCTTCTGAAATTGACTTTCCTCAGGGAGTTGTGTGGTTGATAGGTATGAAGAAAGATAGAAGGAGATTGTTCTCTTGCCTTCTTTTGAAATGACGTGTCATGAACTATCTCGGGTTGGTATCCTTTTTTTTTTAAGGTTGCATGCTATTTTTTGGAATTACAGGAATTTAATTTGGCTCAAGCTTCTTTTTGTGCCTAAAATGCATTACCTGCATTTTAAAAGATAATAATTCGTATATTCTTTCTAAGGTATTTTTATCTAAGGACAGTTACAGCTCAGCTGCCTTGGGGACCCTATATCACGAAGAAGAACGATGAAGGGAGATCAGACCCTGTAAGCAGTTCCGTGCAGGCCCGGTGTTGCGGGTGCCCCAAGGGCAGTCACTCAGAGATGGGCCTCCAGCTCCCTGCTGCCCGCCGGTGGGGAAGGACTGGCTTGCTTAGCGGGCCTGCAGTGCTCAGAGCCTGCTCCTTCCCAGGAAGGGCTCTGATGGCTGGCTGCCTCCTGCCATGCTGGGACCGAGACGAGGTGACACCCACTTGCCCGAATAGTCACTACTAGCTCTGTGATTTATGACAAACACCTGTTTCCCACTGGGGTCTGGAGCTTCCACGAAGGGCTCCCAAGAGAAGCCCTGGACTCTAGACGGGCAGCTTCTCTAGTGGACATTCCTTGGCGAGTGTCCCTAAGCCCGGGGCCGTGCTGGTTCAGCGGCCCCTCGCCTCGTGCCTTCCCCGCTGTCGCTCCTCTGTCCTTTCATGGTGACCAACTGAGTGCTGGAGTCCTGGTGAGTCATGGAGCCTGGGGGTGTTCTCGAGGCCCCTCGTGTGCACTGCCCTGTCTGCTCTTCCCAGAAGCGCATCCAGCCAGAGTTTCAGAAACGACGGAAAGGTAGGACCTGGCTTTACTGGCGGGTCACTCGGAACCTTGGCTGTGTCGCACTTCTGGCCCCGGTTTCTCTGGATGTCAAGACAGGAAGGCTGGGAGTTGAGATCCTTTTCCCCCGTGAGCCGAGCCCAGGGCACCGGATCCTGCGTTTGCGTGACCCAGAACCAGGAGACCGTGTGTCTGCTGGAACTGAGTGCACCGTGTTTCACGAATGGTCCTTTAGGTTGTTTCTGATTCTCGTTCCTGTAAGTACTGTAGTAATTTGACCCCAATGTAACAGAACCAGTTTCTAGAACGGACGTTTATCACGTCAAGGGGTATGGGCATCATTGATGCTACTGCTCAGGTTTGGATTGCTTTTCAGAAAGGCCATATTTCTAGTTGTGCTATGTGAAGCTGCCATTGAAGAAAAGTTGGAGAAGTGTGGAATTTTGCTGAGCCTGGAGAGGCACCAAAGTCTCGCCGCCGAAGCTGTGCACCGAGTGCCAGGGCTGCGTGCCCCGCCCCGCCCCCAGGGCTCGCCTCCCCGCCTCTCTCCGCGGAGACAAGCCCCGCAAGGCTGGGGGCTCCTGATCTCATGAAGTGAAGTGGAAAGAGATCACCAGTGATGACGTTTTAAAAAGTTTTATTTATTGACTTACTTATTTTTTTGCCACAGAAGCTTTCAAGTAGTTCGGTATCTCCGTTGTGCAGATGTTAGGGGTCATGAAGTCTTAACCCTCCACCACTCACTGGACCCACAGCTTGCGGTTAACGGGACGTAATTTCGAGAAAGAAACCACTTTGGAGAGTCGAAAGACAATACATTATCGCAGAGCAGAATGGTTTTTTTTCCTCTTTGATAATGGGGGCTCCTACAGTCCTCTGTGTGCTTGAGGGTTCCATAGGGAGTAGATAGCGCTTCCTGATGGGGACTGCCTCCAGCCGCAGCTTCCCGAGCCTGTCATCATTCACTTAGGTTGCTTCTTAAAACTTTAGTACTGTTCTCAAAGGATGGGTGAAAAAAGTGCACTCAATTTAGGTGGAAAATCAGGTTTCTGTTTTCTTTTGTTCTTTGAGATGAAATTAAAGCAGGACTTCAAGGTACAGTGATCATTTATTCCTAAGTAAAAATATGACAAATCTTGCTCAAACTGAGTGGTTCTGACATCCACACATGTTCCTGTTTGGGAACAGCAGACTGGAATGTTTGGAATTGGGGATGGTCCCGCAGATCTGGGCTAGAGGGTCGCTGGGGGTGTAGGGCCTGGGACGAAAGTCTCCCTTTGTAACGTACCCCCGTGTCCAGCGAGCTGTGTTAAATATTGGTTATCTGCACTGTGCTGTGTTTTCTTACAGAAAACTTTCATAAACGACCTAGATCTTCTGGCTGACATGCAGGTGCATTTAATGCTGAGTGTATTTGAGATACAACATGTCCACATGTTGCAGTATTTCAGCTCTGCTGTGGGCTGCTGAGCTTCCGTGTTTAGTCTGAGAACCAGGCCACAGGACGTGTACATGATAAATCGTCAGCTAACCGTTGGTGGTTATCCCTTGGTCTCTCTGGAAGAGTCCGGCCCCGTTCGGGGGCAGAAGGGTGGGTGGAGGGGCCGGCCTCCGTGTCCCCTTGCACAGCAGCCCTGCGGAAGACCTGTGGCTCTCGTGCCAGAGGGCGGCCTCTCCCCCTCCTGGACTCCCGCCGCTCTCCAGAGCCGGGCTGGCTCCTGTCCTCAGAGTCCAGCGTGGATGCCTGGGCCACCTCGGGGCTGCACCCCCTCTGGGCACTCACGTGCGTGTGTTGGTGGCACTGGGCCCTCCCCACGGCACATGCTCGTGCTTGTACATTACTTGACTGTTGCACTGTGTTTTGTTTCAAACTTCCCTGGCCAAGTCGTTTGCAGAGATGGCCCCCGATGCTTCTGCTCCCGGTCGCCATGCACTGTGGGGGCCGCCTTCACTTTCACTGATTGAGGGCTCATCCGTGTCGGGTGGAGGGGAGACAGGAGAAGGGGGCCAGGGAAAGGATCCAGCGGCTGCATTGGGTTCCCAAGGCTTCTGTTCAGTGCCGGTCTGTGTCCCGTGGAATAGCAGGTCAGTGCTCGGAGCAGCGAGGTATGAAGGAGGGAAAAGCAAGTGGCGGAGAAGTGACCCTCTCTGTGTTTAGAATTTTCCTTTCTGTTGGGCTCTGCGTAACATGGTTTTCAGTAACATCTTCCCCGATAGCTTTACGGACAGGCTTCTGGCGCCCTTCCCCCCCAGACGTCTGGACGCCTGCAGAAGATGCTTATCTAGCCCCTGTGTGTGCTGGGCCTGGGGACAGGCGTGCCCTGCCTTCAGGCGAAGAGCAGTCTTCCCGTCGTTAGGTTGCAGATGGCCCACAGATGGCTCACGTGGGGTTGGGGGGATGTGGGGCACTCGGGGAAAGCTCTCCTGGACACCGCTCCTGTGGCTTACGGGACAGATGAGGGCCATGCGCGTGTTGGGGGGCGTACTTGAGGTGTAGAGAAACGCGTGCGTGGCGCTCGTGAGCTGCGGCGGGCAGGCCGGTGTGTAGTGTAAGGGGCGCTGCCCTTCAGACTCCCCTGCCCCCCCATCCACGTAGGCCTCGGGCTCCCTGATGTGAGGTCCAGATGGGGGGGGGGGGGAGACGACGAGAACAGTTTTATATATAGAAGAAAATATGAGAATTTACCTGAGTAGGATGTGGGGAGAGACACCGAGTTCCCTCCATGTTAAAAATATTTTTATACTTTGTTTTTAGTGGGTATAGAAATTGATAGAATAAATCAGTCTGAAAACAGATTTGGGGCAGGAAGGTGTCTGAGGTGTCTAGGGAGCGTTTCATCATCAGTTGGTAAATGGTTCTCCGCGTACCTGCCTTCTGCTGTCCTGGAAAATAGAGTGTGTATTAAAATACTAGAAAACCGGGGGCGCCTGGGGGCTCACAGTCAGTCGTGTGTCCATCGCTTGATCTCAACTCGGGTGTTGGTCCTAGGGTCATGAGTTCAGGCCCCTTGTTGGGATCCACGCTGATAAAAAATACTGTAAAACCACGTCTTGTTTATGTAATAAAGGAGAGCGAGCCCGCACCTCCTACCATCATAAACAGCTTGGCATGTATGTCTGTTGGGGCCCGAGGGACGCCGGCACGGCGCCAGACGGGTCGCCGGCAGCCAGGAGCGGCCCCTGGGGACGGTGTTCCTGCCGAGGATGCCGAGGTCTTTCTGGAGCAGCAGGTTCCTGCGTGAGCTACTGTGTTACAGATCGGAATCTTGAAGCTTGCTGTGGAAGCCGTTTTCGCTGACTGTATTTCCTGTCGTTTCTTTCCAGGCACATGGACTCCATTTAACCCAGTGACCGTCAGGTCCATCATATGTAAGTAAAGGTGCAGGTAGACCCTGTCCTGCCTCGGCCCCGTGCCCTGCCCTCCCGGCCGAGCACTTGAGCCGGAGTCCCGGGTTCCCGAGAGCTCCCACGGAGCAGCACGTGCCACGTGCCGTCCAGATCGTGCCCGGGGGTGCACTGGCCGAAACAGCGCCGCCCCGCTTCTGCCGTGTGAGCTCTCGCTGAGCCGCGGTGCCCTTCTGGGCAGCCGAGCGCCTCTGTTCCCTGCTTCCATGGGCTTCTGTATGTGAGAAGAGACCAAGTGATTCGTCATTTCCTGGTAGTGGGAGTAGGGACGGAATTTTTCTAGATGTTTTTAGCCATTTTGCCATTATATATGTAAATGCAGTTATAGGTTCTTTCATATTTGGACCTGGAATTAGGCTGTTTTTTTTTCTTTTTCAAATATTTATTTCTTTATTTCTTTATTTTGATGTTTGCATGTATGTATTGTGGAGAGAGAGAGAAGGACAGAAGCAGAGTTCCCGCTGGGCACAGAGCCCAACGTGACTGGGTCCCACAGCCCTGAGACCTCGACCTGGTTTGAAATCAGGGGTCGGGAGCTTAACCGACAGAGCCACCCAGGAGCCCCTAGGCTGATCTTTTAAATGAAAAGCAGGTCTTACTGAAAAAAAAAAACAAAAATCTAAAGCCAATAGAGTCTTTTTCTCACTGGAGTAGGCCTGCTCTGGTGGTTGTAGGTCCTCTTGGGGAAAGGAGGGAGCTGACCCGGGAGCTCGGTCAGTGGAGGTGCCTGCTTCACTCTGAACCTCCATCTCTTCCTGACGAAGCACGAGGGAGGGTTCCCGGCGTTGTGTTTCTGGGGAGGCGCGCTCTGCCAGCGTGCCCCAGTTCACCGTGTGCCTCGCGCCTGGCTAGGCCCTCTAGGCTTAGGTTCAGCCACAGCTGGGAGGCTCCCTCCCCTCCAGCGCGGGAGCACCGCGTAGCAGCACGTGGGCGCCGGCGCGGGGCCTGGGCTCCTTGCCGACCGGCCCTGAGAGCCGCTCACGTTCCTTTCCGTCCCAGCCATGTTCGACCGGGAGAACAAGGCCGGCGTGAACTTCAGCGAGTTCACGGGCGTCTGGAAGTACATCACAGACTGGCAGAACGTCTTCCGCACCTATGACAGGGACAACTCCGGCATGATCGACAAGAACGAGCTCAAGCAAGCACTCTCAGGTTTTGGTAATTCACTTATCTTGATTGTATAGCAGATTTCATTTTGGAGGTCATTGGGTGCCATTAATGTTTTTTTATGTTGTTCAATTACTGATTTGTTTTGTTTTGGGGGGAGAGGGGCAGAGGGAGAGGGAGAATCTAAGCCAGCTCCGTGCCTGGTGCCGAGACTGACTCGGGGTACCTTCCCACAACCCTGAGGTCCTGACCTGAGCTGAAGCCAAGAGTCAGATGCTCAACCCACTGAGCCACCCAGGAGCCCCTCAGTGTACTGATTTTTTTAACTGTGAAATTTTTGTTGACATTCAAATTTATACTTTGATATTGTTTATGTCATGAAGGCTTATACTTGACATGGAGACTTTTATGTGCTTTTTTTTCCATCCAAAATGAGATACGGGCTATGCAATCATTTCTTGTTTGTGAAATGGAGTGACGGGACACGCGCACTGAGAATGCGGTGGAGTGAATGGAGACGGTCCGGCAGCCTGTCATTCGCGATGTGTCACAACACATGGCAGGACGGTCCGTCGCGTGCCAGCGGTGACTCTGGAAGCCGCGGGCCAGTTGTGTGCCCACACACAGCGCTGGCAGGCGCGCAGGCTCCGGTTCTCAAGTGCGTGTCAGCCCGAGTGTGCGGGGCCGCCGGGCGTGTCTGCACAGCCCTTCCAGAGTGGCTCGTGGGCCTTCTGGTGCTGGCGGGGGGCCCCGAGCGGAGGTTGGGGTTCTCCGTGTGCCGAGGAAACAGACGTGCAGGACTCGTCCAGGGCGTGCGGGAGTTCCAAAACCCCCGCTATGCTTTGTTCAAGAGATTGCTTTGGAATACCTTCTAGAAAAAACCAGGCAGGTTAGTTAAGCGTGTCCTATTTTTTCTATAATATGTTGTGTTATTATTTTAATGTACTAATGAACTTCTAGGTATTTTGAGGTTTAGTACAAAGTACATCTTAGTTCCCATGTTAACATGTTTTTAATTTCCCCTTTTCCCATTTTTCCTTTGGGCATACGCTTTATGACTGTCTTTCTCTTTCCTTTCTTGCCTTATGAATTCCTGTGGTTCGGTTAGCAGCTCTGGGACTCCACGGGAGGTTGTGTTCTCATCTGGCTCACCGGCTGTGGGTCAGGATTAGGGCCGGACTTGAACTCGGGCCCTGTGCGCTGGGTCTGGGAGCCCAGCTGACTTTGCTCTGTCCTTAGGCTGGGGGACAGTAGGGTTGTGCACAAGAGCTGGGAGGGACGGTGGCAGCCCTCTACACAAAGTGGTCCTGGGGCTGGTGGAGCTGGAGGCCTGGGTAGGCCAAGGACAGCTCAGGAGGAACGTGGGTCCTGGGAGTTACGTCCCGACAGGTGCTCTCAGGTTCCAGGGAACATGACACTCTGTAACGGTGGCAGGCCTGCAGTCCTCTCCTTCGTTCATGCCACGGGCCACTGGGTCCTTAGAGCTCATGGTGGGAGCTCTGAGGTAGGCATTGCCCCAGCCTCCGGCCTCCGAGTCCCTGCTGTGGCCGCAGGGTCACGGAGGCCATGTGACAGTCCCTGGTGGTCAGGAGCAGGCGGGCCTCCTCGGGCTGGTTGGCACTGGGCTCTTACCTGACTTCTGGATGTTTTCTGGGGGAAGTACGTATTCTGCTGTAGCATTTCGTCAGTTGTTCTAATAAGCCTCTTCCTGGGATTGGTTCTTGGTTTCTGAGGCCTTCTACCAAAAAGGGACATAGTTCTCCTTTTCACCTATTAATAACTTTAGAAGATTGTCAGCGGTAACGGAAGCAGAGATTCCCATTCAGCCCTGGCTGCACTGGGTGATCTGAGAGCCCAGCACGCCGGCTGATAGCTTGTTACCCCTTTTGTGAACCCCCGTGGGACAGGCACCGCGGGCCAGGTGCAGAGAGCTGGAAGGAAGGGAGGGTGTGAGCTCAGCCCGCGCCGTGCTGTCCCCCCTCGTGGGGACGGCGGTCAGGCACGGCAGCTGCCCCTCCATCCGCCCAGCCCCTGGCGACCACGAGGCCAGCTCACTGTCCTCTGATGAAAACGTTACAAGAGTGTGGGACCCTCCATTCGGTCATGACCCATCACAGCCACTGCCGACATGGTGCCGCATCTTGTCCTCTGTTGTGTGCCAGGGGTGCGAGGGCCGTGCGGTGTGGACCCAGCACACTTTCCTCTGCATGCCTGGCACGTGTGGACGTTCACAGTAGGGTCCCAGCCCGTCCACCAGCGGCCCCACCCTTTTCCTGCCGTTGGCTGCTTACAGACCTGGCTGGTGCCCTGCTCCAGGTCTGTCCCTGCTGCACTTTGTGTCCCCTGGAGAGAGGCTGCCGCAGAGCGTCCAGGCGTGTGAAGGTGCACAGGCAGTAGGCGGTTGGTGACTCGCGGGACCATCAGGACGGCTCTCATGTCTCACCCTTCCTGTGCTTGTGGTCGGGGAGTGGCCCCGTGGTCAGCACGTCCGGTCTGACGGGCCGGTCCTGAGCAGGGTCACAGGCTGGGGGAGTGGCACACGGAGGGAACCTCTTTTTTTTATTTAATTGAGGTTCAGCTGACATAAGGCTTAGGCGAGTTTCAGGTGCACCACAGAGATTCGACAGCACTGTCCACTCCTCAGCGCCCGGCACGGCTCAGGTTGTGGCCCTCTGTCACCACACAGCGTTCCCACAGTGGTACCGATTCTGTTCCCGGTGCAGTACTTTTCATCCACGAACTTACGTATTCCCTGACCTGAAGTCTGCTTCTTAGTCCCCTTCCGCCGTTTCCCCATCCCCTACCCGTTGTCAGGCCACCACCGGTGCTGTGTACTTAGAAGTCTGTTTCTGTTTGGTTGGTTCGTTTTATTTTTAGATTCCACATGTGAGTGAGATTATGTAGTATTTGTGTTTCTCTGGCTTATTTCATTTAGCATAAAGCACTCTAGGTCCTTGGTGTTGTTGCTGATGGCACGGTCTCATCCTTTTTTATGGCTGCCTGATATTCCCATGCAAGTGCATGCATGTGAGTGAGTACACACGTGGTGTGCTAGAGTGAGCGTGCACGTGTGGGCATGCTGGGCGTGCGCGGGTGTGAGTGTGCACACGTGTGGGTGTGTGCGTGTGAGTGCATGGGTGTGAGTGTGCACACGTGTGGATGTGTGAGTGTGCACGTGTGGGCGGGTGTGAGTGCACACGTGTGGGTGGGTGTGAGAGGGAGTGTGCACACGTGTGGGTGTGTGTGTGTGAGAGCGCACATGTGGGCGTGCGCGGTTGTGAGTCTGCAGACGTGTGAGTGTGTTTGAGAGTGCACACGTGTGGGCATGCGTGAGTGTGTGCATGTGAGAGTGAGTGTACACGTGTGGGTGGGTGTGCGTGTGAGTGAGCGTGTGTGAGTGCACACGTGTGGGTGTGAGTGCATGCGAGAGTGCGCACATGTGTGCACATACATGAGCATGTGTGTCACATGCGTGTGCACGGGCACGTGCGTGCACCACCTCTTCATCCCCCAGTCTCTCATCGCCCAGGCTGCTTCCGTGTCCTGACTGTTGTGGATAGAGCTGCCGTGAATGTGGGTGCAGATCTTTTCCAGTCAAGTTCCTTTTTTTCAGGTGAATTCCCAGTAGTAGGATTATTGGATCACGTGGTGGCTCTATTTTTAGCTCCCCGAGGAGCATCCGTACTGTTTCCAGGGTGGCTGCGCCCATCTGCGTGCCCACCAGCACTGCCCCAGGCTCTCTTTTCTCCACACTCTGGCCAGCATGTGCTGTTTGTAGTCTTTGCGGTAACAGCCATTCGACAGGTGTGAGCCACCTCCTGGGGCCTCTGATTTGCATTTCCAGAGGGCACCGCCTCTTAATTTATGAGGGTGGGGTTATCGTGACATGGATTTTCACTGGTGGAAATTCTTGGAGAAGAGTCTGCTCTCTGATTGTGCGTCTTACGTAAATGTCTCTGTTCAGCATTTATCTAGTCTGACTTCCGTGGTTTTATTCTCGCTACAGTAATATTGAGGACCAGGGGAATTGGAAGCTAATCCCAGCGACGATAGAAGTGGCTTCCGTGGTCTTTGGAGGTTGTGGAGATCTCTCCTGGTGGTTTAGGTCTGGGCGGTCGCCCGCCCCAGTGATGGTTACCGCCTGCTGTCTACACCCCGCATGAGCTCAGCCCTTACCTGCCTGGGGCTCTTCCTTACCTGTCCGCAGGCACATGAGCCAGGTGTAAGGAGACTCGGGCTCGGGGGGTGTGACCTCCATCCAGGACCTGCTGTCTCTTTTTGTTTCAAATCAGGGATCACGTCTTCTACTCACTGGCAGGGAAGGGGGCCCTGGATGTAAGTCACAGATGCGTAGAGTGTGCTGGCCACTCTGGAAGGTACTGTCGTGTGTGTGCATGTTCGAATCTTTTTTTTTTTTTTTTTTTTTTTTAGAAAAGTAAGTGTTTCTGCAAGTTATTAACTATGCAGTTCACTCAGATAATAGGTATACATCTATCCTCTCAAAGATCCCAGCAGGATGGAAAAGCAGTGACAATATTTTGGCCCCTGGATCTTGTCTCCGGAATAAGGAAGGACAGCACAGTCACACAGCCAATGGGCTCAGGAGGGAAGGAAGTAGGTGTCCTCGTTTAGAGTGGCCCTGAGAGGTGTCCCCCAGGCGAATAGCCACTGTGTCCCTGCGTCCTCAGGACCACCTCCCTGCTGGAGATCTTTCCAACACACTCAGTAGTCTCAGGTGGAATCAGTGACTCTCTGTGATGACATCTGAGGACCCTTGAGTGGCTGTGAACCTTCGGGGGCCGCCTCGCTCCTTGTGATCTTCCATTCCCTAAGGGCAGTGTGCTCATTTATGGAGGGGAGGGCCCATCAGTGGAGCCGCTCCTTCCCTGAGTTTACGTTTTGCTCTTTTGGAAGCTTCAGTGATACCTTCTTTCAAATATAAAATGAAACTATTTATAAAATGAAAACTTCATAAGGGAGCCGGGCTGCCCCGTGGGGTGATGTTGGGGTGCAGCACTGTGGGGTGAGCGAGCGAGCTCACGGTCACGCCCTGCTGCGCCTCGCTGCGCTGTCCTCCGGGGAGGGGGGGGTCTTCTTGTCGCCTGCTCCCGGGGCTGCAGACGGGCAGCGTTGCAGGACGATGGCTTCGTGCCCAGGGTGCACGTGGACGAATTTCCGGCTTGAGTCTCCCACCCCTGCCTCGGTCATGCGTTACCCGCTGACGTCAGAGGCCGCGGGTGTTGACGGGAACGTCCGCCCCTCTGGCCCTCTGCTCACCCTCATTCTCCTCTCCAAGGGTACCGGCTGTCTGACCAGTTCCACGACATCCTCATTCGCAAGTTTGACAGACAGGGGCGGGGGCAGATCGCCTTTGACGACTTCATCCAGGGCTGCATCGTCCTGCAGGTAACAGGGCCTCCCTGGGGCTCAGCGTGAGCCGGGCGGTGGGGCAGGCAGGCGAGTCCGTGAGAGCAGAGGGAGAGGGCACAGTGCCACCCGGGTGCCATGTGGGAACTAGCAGTTTAACGGAGTGACGTCAGGTTCCGGAGCTTATGAAAGTCAGTCTTGTCTGCGAAGTCGTTCTTCCGTTACGCGGAGCCGTGGCCGGTGGAGTTCCTCCTCCCCGGGGAAATGCCGCCGCCCTGGACAGTGCGGGGCCCAAGCACGCGGGGCCTTCGTCGGCAGACTTCTTTGGATAAATATGGTAGAGCGCTGAAAATGTATTTTCCTTATAATTTTCTTAGCATTTTTTTCTCTAGTTTATTGTAAGAATACATACACAACACATACACAAACTAAGTGTTAATTGACTGCTAATCCGTTAACTGGTGAGGCTCTTGGGCAGCACTTAGGTGTTAGTGGTTACATTTGGGGGCATCAGAGATCCCCGTGGATTTCGACCGCTCCAGGGTTCATGCCCCAGCCCTGTGTTCAAGGTCCCTTCCGGTGAGGTCACGCTTGCTGAATCGAGTGGGTAATTTGCATGTATACTCTGGTATTTTTGTTGTGTTTTCGTGCTGAGAAAATGGGTAAATTTCCCTTTGAAGGGCAGGGTGCAGGCAAGATCGCAGTGTGAGGGGAGCTCAGGGACGGGAGCTGGCGCCTCATTCAGCGGTTAGACTCGTGGCCGAGCAGCCCCGGTGGAGCTCACGAGTCCCGCTGACCCCGGCACCTCCTGCGTCCCTCCCACGGCCTTGCTCCGTGACCTGGGGAGCACGGTGCCCTGGGGGGCCGGAGCATCCTTCGCAGAGGCGGAGGGCAGGAGTGATCGTGCGCCGCGGGGCCCGCGCAGGCCGCGCTCCCGTCTCTAGGTGGGGGCCCAGCTTACACAGAGCGAGGCTTAGAGATGCAGTGGACGGATGAGCGCTTACGTGGCTTTCCAAGTTTTTATTATGACAGATTTATAAAAAAGAGACTAAAGCACGATGAACTCGTGTGCCCATCTCTCAGGTTCCTCAGTGCCCAGCTGGTGGGCAGCGCGGTGTCAGCCCTCCGTGATCGTGCCATTGGAGCCCTTACTCTGACACAGATTTCGCCTGTGGAAGGCACAGTTTTTTCCATCCGGGTTGGGGTGACATCTTGTCAGCTTTCGAGTCCACTGACAGATGTGAACAGCCTGAGATTTTTAAATACAATTTGGAATGCTGAGAAACGTCCCTGGCGTTTTCCCCGTGAGAACGCTGGGTCGGTGAAAGTGAGGCTTCTGTGGCCGGGGAGAGGCCCGGGGCCCGCTGTTCGAGGCCTCGTTGGAGAGCCGGCCCTGTCAGCATTGAGCCCTGGCTCTCTCAAGTGGGGAGAGCCTCACCCTGTCTCCTCCTACCCCGTTGGCAGTGTCGTCTGACCACTTGAGGATGTCTGCACCTCAGTTGCCCTGGGCTAGAGTTTTCTTTCGAGGTTATGCCCCGCGGGTGAACATCTGACCCTTACGTTTCTTCCGAAGCCACGGTCACCGAGTGCAGGCTCCCGGGAGCTGAGGCGGCGGGACCTGAGTCCCACGAGGACTGGCCAAGCGGGCGGGGTCTGTCCGCAGCAGCCACAAGTAAAATGTCCTTGGAATACTTCCCTTCATCTACTTTTCTACAAAAAGAAACAATTTTTTACGGAAGAACATGAAAATCTGTGGAAATCATGGGAAAATAGCATAAAGCACAAGGAAGAATTGCCCGTCGTTCTTTGCGCCAGAGTTCACTGCCGCTGGTGTTCTTGTAGCTGGTCTGACGTCAGTGACCGTGCTGGGGGTCCTGGCTAAGGCCCGAGCGGACAGTCGGCTGGCTCAGGCACCCCGTCCACGCTGCCGCCAGAGGCCTGGGCGCCAGCCTGCTCTCACGGTCAACCTGGGCGCCGTTTTCTTCTCCTGTCCTGGGAGATTGCATTCTACCTGTTTCTTTTCATCACGTGGGATTCCTCGGGCACTCCGGTTGTCTGGCACCCCTCCCCTGGGGCAGCACTCCTACAATGGAGCCTGCTGCTGGGGGCAGGGCTCTCCCCTCTGCTCAGACTAAGGTGGAGCCTTCTGGGTGGGGTGGGCAGGAGGGATGCTGAGACCGGTGCAGGGAGACCTACCTCCCACGGTCTGTGTTGGGGCCTTCACCTGCTGGGGTGGGGCTGGTGTCCCTGTGTCCTGAGTGGCATGTGGCCAGAGCAGAGGTGAGCGTTGGAGGCAGAGCCTCCGTGAGGTTGGTCTTAGAGTAGGAAGAGAGGACCCAGGCTCACCACCAGACCATGTGGGAAACCAGGGCCTGGGGCCAGAGGGCTCAGCCAGGACCCAGGCCTGTGGTGTTTAGATGAGTTGGGCCCATCATACAGCCCACCCCCTGCTGTCCCCCCGGACCGCAGCGTCCTCCGTGATGGGCAGGCCTGGGGTGCTCAGGGGTACCCACCCGTGCCTCCTGCCCTGGTCCCCGTCAGGGTTGGGGGTGTCTGGAGACACGGGTGACTCTGGTTCCTAATTGTCGTCTTACTAAATAGAAACACTTCTTACCAACGACATGTATTTGGTCCTTGTGTTCAGTACGTACCAAGGTGAAAGTGCCTGTCGTGTGTTCCCCAGAGGCTGACCGATATATTCCGGCGCTATGATACGGACCAGGACGGCTGGATCCAGGTGTCGTACGAACAGTACCTGTCCATGGTCTTCAGCATCGTGTGACAGCCGTCTTTGCAAACAGCGACGGGACTTGTGGACGGAAGACCGAAAATGCCAAATCTCCCTTCGAGGAAACAGGACATGGCTGCCGCGAGATACTGTTCTCCTTCCTTTAGATTCGATGTAATTAACATTTGGGGACCCGACCGTGCGGATGTGGATAAGCTGAGGTTTTTGCAAATGTAACGGTGGTTCTAACCATTATTCACATACAGATGTCTGCCTTGTGATGTCCAGCTGTGCCAGGAGGTAAGGTACAGTAATGTTTCCGCAGCCCTGCGTGCGGGAGTCCACCCTGCGCGTCCTAGATGGCCCCAGGCCCAGGGTGGCCCCGCACCAGCGGGGACTGAAAGCCGTACGGAACTCGCACACAGGCTTCTCTGTGCCTTCCATTTTTAAAACGGGGTTTATGATTGTATTTGTTTGAATTTGCATCATGAGCAATAAAGCAGATGTGCGCCCGTCCGGCATGCCTCGGGGATGTGCCCGTGGGGGTCGCAGGGTCCTGGACGCCCGGGGGCCACCTGACTCCACTTAAGGAGGGACCCGTGGGCTCCACATCCTGTGTGACAGGAGGTAATTAACTTCATGCAGACTTCTAGGAGCACACAGGTCCAGATTTGGTTTAGGAGCGTGTGGGTTTCTGTCGTTTACCCTGACTGAGGCCTGCAGGGCAGTTTGGTTTCCGAACGTGAGGGTGGGGAGCAGGCAGCCCGAGTGGCGAGCACGCCGCCTGCTCTCGGCACACAGCCCACCCCGCGCCTGTACCCACGGATTCACTGCAGGCTGTTTTTGCCTCTTTCCCAAGTGCTTCCCCAAAGCAGAATTGGGCCAGCAGATGTGAAGAAGTTCGGGGGGTGGTCAGTGATCTGTACGTGGGTCGGGGACACCCGAAATCGGTGCCCCACGGGGGTCTTCTCGGGGGCCTGTGCTGCTTGGGAGCCGTTTCTGGGTTTATCCGTGGCATCTGATGAGAGAGGTCAGCATACCACTGATCCCAGTATGTAGGGTTGGAGTAAAGAACCTATGAACCTATGGGCTCGTGGACTGGTTTTGTGAGCTCAGTGGGGGGTGGCTCATGGGGAGGTGTCTCTGGGGGTTTCTGCCGCTTCCCCTGTTGGCTGCATCAACGTGCTCGTGATGCGGCACCAGCACGTGACCCCAAGTTTACTTTGGTGAACCCCATCTGACCCCACACCCCAAATTCTGACCCCAAGAGGCTGTCCGACCAGCGGCCCACACCTTCAGGTGCTCAGGTGGCTTCTCTCTCGGTTCTCCTAGACATCTTGGGCTCAGTGTCTCCCAGCCAATAAACACGCCCTCGCGCCAAAGCCACGCACCCCTCTGCTGCCCGCCTGTCCCCTTCCCTGCACCGTGGCTGCTCGAGGCGCTTATGCATGCGGCTGCTCTCATTTCTCCCTCGGTCCAGGCCTGCAGAGACTCCAGGCTTGGAGTGAGCGTGGCCCGTGGGCTGCCCATCAGCCTCGCCGTGGTCTGTCCCGTGTCCGCGGGGCCCCTCCCCCTCCCTGCCCCCGGCCCCGTCTGGAGCTGGCCCCCCAGCAGCTCACGGCCTTGGGGAGGCACCTGCCGCCAGGGCACGGTTGGTGTTTAAGCTCCACGGAGGCCACACCACGGACACAGAGAGACCTGTTCCCTCATCACATCGGCCACGGAGAAGGAGCTGTGTGCTGTGTGACGAGCCCTGCACCCCTGGGTCCGGGGGGGTGGGCGTGCAGAATTTTAACGAAGAAACAGTCTAAGTGGGGACGGGTGAGGGTCCCGTGCTCCCTAGTTAGGCGGGGCTGCTCCTCAATGAGAGTGGGCTGCTCAGTGCCTCACAGGCATGGGGAAGAGAAACCCAAGCACTCAAGTGTGTGGCATGCGCAGATTGGTGCGCGTGAGTGTGGCTGTGGGTTCTCAGCGTGGGACGCAGACGAGCGCCCTGGTAGAGACTGCTGCAGACACTTCCTCTGTGGGACGTGCACGTCGGTGTGGTGTAGACCAGGGGGGTCTAGACGCGCAGGTGTGCGGTGTAGGCAGCTGTGTAGTACCGCTGCTCTCAGGAGTGTGCGTGTGTGTGTGTGGATGTATTTTATTAGGAATTATTAGAATTAACCGGTATTTATTTGTAGTATCTACGTATTAAATTATTGGAGAAGGAGAGCAGAGCAGGGAGGGGCAGAGGGAGACAGTCTCGGGCAGACCCCGTGCTCAGCAGGGGGCCTGATCCCACAACCGTGAGGTCACAACCTGAGCCAAACCCGAGAGCCGGATGCTTAACCAACCGCGCCGGCCAGACACCCGGAATGAGTGCTGTGGATACACCCCAGTGTGCTACGGATGCTGTCGGGTGTGCCGCAGGGACCCCCGGGCGCGCGGGGCAGGTGCCCTCGGGGGTGAGCCGCGGGGACCCCCTCGGGGATGTGACACAACCCTCCCAGTGGCGCCACAGGTTGGTCAGTGGAGGCGTGGTGAGAAGCGGGCAGTTGGGAGGTGGTGGTCCATGGGGGCCTTGGGCGGCCAGCGAGGGCTATGGTGTCTTGTACAGGTGGGTTCATGGCTCTGTTTCTGGAAGGCCCAAGAGGTGAGTGGGCTTAAGAGGTTGGGCTGTCCATGGGAGGGCCCGGCTCTTGAAGATCCAGGAGCAAACCTTCCTGAGTCCCAGCCCTGTTCAGGCTGCAAATACCTAAGGACCCACTCCCTTGGACAGGCCACACGTGGCCCCAAGAGCTCTCATTCGGCCACAGGGGGGCAGTGCACTCACAGCATGCGGGGCCGCCTGACCCCAAGGGCACACCAGATGGAATTAGCGGAAGCAAGAGAGAGGCAGAGCAGGTGACCCCGGGCCTGAGGGCAGGGAAGGTACATGCGGACACTGCCTTGGGCAGCCCTTCACTCGCCGAGCCGCGCCGCGGCTCCACGTGGACGCGGGTTTCGGGATGGGGCCGGCAGAGCACCTCCGAGGAAGCTGGCCTCGGTGACTGATGATGACCTGCCCCTCACCCTTCACCCCCCGCCGGCCCTCATCCCCAGTCCCCATCCCGGGGCCCCGGCTCTGAGCCTGACCTACAGGAAGATGAGGAACTGCTCGAGACCCCTGGAGTTCTCCCCCACCTTTATTTAAATCTTGGCTTCCTCGTGAAGAAAACAGGAAGGGCTGACTTGTGGTCAAGGCCGTGGTCCCCCTGAGTCAGCTAGGAGGGCCACGTGCCTCAGTCCAGATGAGCCTGGTCCAGGAGGAGAGCAGGTGGGCGTCTGGGGGCAGAGACAGGCGGTCTCCACTGGGCAGGCCAGGACGGAGGCTGTCACACGCGGGGCAGGGGTCCCATGTGCTCTGCCCGCTGCATGGCTGAGCCCCGTCTGCACGGGTCCCCCTCCCATCACCTGCGTCCCTCGGGTGCAGAGGCCACCCTGCTCGTCCCTCCTGCACACACCACCTGACGGGGTAGCCGACCGGCACCAGCACTTCCCGTAGCGTTGACGAGCACCTGTGAGTGAGTGTGAGTGTGTATGTGATCAGCCGGCCCCTGTGTGCCAATAGGGTGTAGATGATGGGTCCGGTACACCTGGAGAGTAAACGGGCCACCGTGGGGATTCTTCCCTCTTCTGTATGTGTGTTAAAATACATAGGGCATAATATTTACCTTTTTAACCAGTTCAGGGGCACCAGGCATGTTCCCAGGGCTGCACAGCCGGTGCCACCACCCACCTCCGGAGCCTCTTCATCTTCCCAAACGGAAACCCTGTCCCCGTGAAACACTGCCGCCCAGCCCTGACCCGGTGCCCACCGTCCTCCCCAACGCTATGGGCCGACTCCTCCAGGGGCCCCGTGTCCGTGGGGGGCCCGGTCCTCTGGGGACCCAGTGTCCGTGGGGGGCCGGCTCCTCCAGGGGCCCCGTGTCCGTGGGGGGCCGGCTCCTCCGGGGGCCCCGTGTC
>PITA01025350.1:0-24549 GCA_004023965.1 Spilogale gracilis
AAAATCCCGCAAAATATGCTTTGTGTTTATATGAGAGTTGCATTTTATCAGAGAATTATAATTCTTTTCCTAATTGAATTATCTGATAAGGTAGTCAATATTTACATGGGAAGGCAACACAGTTCTTTGTCACTGACAACCAAAGCATCCCACAAATTCCCAAAGATGTAAGTGTGGTACCGTGCCCATGCCAATCCTGGGTGAGCTCCGATGAGATGACTTAATTGTGGTCCAAAGGTGGTAAATGGAATATCCAAGCCACCAAGCCAGATGGGACACCAGGAAGACCCTGGACACCAAAGAGAAAGCATCTTTCTTGCTTTCTGTGAAATCTTGCTGTGAATGACCCTGGTGTGATGCTCTCTGTGGTACCCATGGCACCATTTCAAAAAGTCACCCCTTGTTTGGAGAGGATCTGGACACGATCCTTCAGGTTAAAGGAAAAGGTACATTTCCATCTGACTGATAGCAGGCTTTACTGGTAGTAAATGTGAACCAGGTGCTTGAATCACTGAAGGTTGACTGAAGCTAGAATCAAATCTCTGAAAGTCAATAAAAGCACAGGGGGATGGATACCCAACACCTGTCCTCTGTTTTGTTTTGTTTTGTTAAGATTTTATTTATCTATTTGACAGAGAGATCACAAGTAGGCAGAGAGGCAGGCAGAGAGAGAGGAGGAAGCAGGTTCCCTGCTGAGCAGAGAGCCCGATGCGGCCTGGATCCCAGGACCCTGAGATTATGACCTGATCCGAAGGCAGAGGCTTTAACTCACTGAGCCACCCAGGTGCCCCATTCTCTGTTTTTTTAAGCTTTATGCCAGCACCCCTGGGAATACCAGAAAACATCATGTTTTGATCTCTATTTGAAATGCTTTCAGTGAATTATGTGATGCTAGTGTCTCAGCTTTAAGACCAATACAATGATCCCTCAAGCACAATTTTGCTGCTTCTGCTGCACCATGTCTCAAATAATTGAGTGTTTTCTCAGTCTATGTCCCTTTATACCTCGTGGATGTCCTTCTCATCTTCCTTCAATTTATCAGAATGATATGCATTGCCTTGATTTTTTTGTTTTGTTTCGTTTCATTTTGTTTGGTCTTGCCTTGGCTACTAGGAAGGTCAGAAACACATCTAATGCTCAGGCATGGGGACTGTCACTGTAGGTTCGTGGTGGATGATCTCCCCTTTCCACTGTGACTGCTGATGTCTCTTTGGCTTTAAGCGTCCTCTATGTGCTTTTATTGGAAGCAGCATCATAGTCTTGTTACACATGGAATAGAGTGTGAATCACCAGGCAATCAAGTCGTGCGCCAAGCGCTTGAACAGGTGCGGCACTTGGAAGGTGCTCAATAATCCATCCGGATCCGAGAAACCAAATGTTACTTTTCCGTACGTGGGAGTGAATGGCCGCTGGGGGGAGAAGGACCTCCCTGTCATCCATGGGAAGGGCCCTTCTCACTGGAGGCCCACAGCCATGGACTTGAGAGACCATGAGGAGTATTTTTATGGGATAACTGAATCCTGTATTTCTGCAGAACCCCGCCTCCTGAGTGCGTGCACGTTTGTGTGCCAGGATTCCCCCAGTGGGTCCACTTGTACTGCATGACCGGAGCCAGAGGGTGGAGCCCAGAAACCATAGCAAATGGGCTCGGGGCGCACAAATCCTGTGTTTTGAGACAAATGTAAAAATCTTCATTGAAAGTACTGGAGAATATGGGGCGCCTGGGTGGCTCAGTTGGTTGAGCGACTGCCTTCGGCTCAGGTCATGATCCCGGAGACCCGGGATCGAGTCCTATATTGGGCTCCCTGCTCGGCAGGAAGCCTGCTTCTCCCTCTCTCACTCCCCATGCTTGTGTTCCCCCTCTGGCTGTGTTTCTCTCTGTCAAATAAATAAACAAAAATCTTTTTTTTTTTAACAAATATCTTAAAAAAAAATTAAAAAAGAAAGTACTGGAGAATCGGGTCAGCTGTATAGTTCTTTGTCCAGTGGTGAATAAGAAGAAGGAAGAACCAAGGGGCAAGTTTGAAAGATATCGACTCATGAAATTGGTGACGTATTGACCAACGTACACTTTACCCCTTGTGCTGGATTGTATGTTATTCCATATTGCTTTCCTCTTTTCCAGAGACTCTGAGCCCTGGGGAACTAAGATCTGCAGGTTCCATCTGTTCATCCAGAAACTGGGGGCCAAGGGGGATTGAGGCTTTGCACCCGTCCTACAGTGATTACCGGCCAGCCTGGTCTAGAGCCCAGAATCCTTGTCACTTGGTCATCTTACCACCTTCGGGATAGGAAGCCTTTCGAGGGCAAGCACGGGTGAGTATTTCCCTGAAGATTAGAGGCCAAGAGCGCCCCTTTCAGAGCTCTGTGTCTTCCTACTCTTCATGCAACCTGTGCATTTGGGTGAGCTGTGCATTTTCATTTTGTCCCACAGTAGAGTAACTGGCAAATCTAGAATCCCTTACCATGACTCCTTAGCCTATGGGGACATGAACTTGGATGGGAAAAGATTACATCTTTGTTTATCTACCTTTCATTAAAATTTAGCACTTCTTTCCATTATGAATATAGGCATCAAACCAGAGTAGAACTAGCAGGCCTGGTAACTGTCACTAATAGAAATCACACATATTTTCATACCGTCATTCATGTTATAGATATTTCAAAATATTACTTAGAATCATCACTACTTTGGAATTACAGTAGTTGTTAATTCACTGCTTAATCTCATTATTTCATGTACCAGTGAATATATGTATTACTATATTAAGACATTTCAGTATAAATGATTTCCTTTGTAATTTAATGTATTTTATTGTATGCATTTAAATACACAGGCTTTACCATGCTACCAAAGATTAAGGAGAGATTCTAAACCTTTTTTTCTTAAAGAAAATGATCCCCTAGGGCTCTGTTAACCTCTTATTCTGTGATTTGTTATGGATCGTAAATTAATATAATGTGGATTTCTGTTGAAGCCCAACAGAAGTTTATATTCTAAAGCATTGAAAGGAAGTCTTATTACTATGGAATTCATGTAGATTTGATAGCAAAATGATATTAAAGTATATTGCTTTGATCTATACTTTCTGCATGT
This sequence comes from Spilogale gracilis, assembly GCA_004023965.1. Taxonomy (NCBI): domain Eukaryota; kingdom Metazoa; phylum Chordata; class Mammalia; order Carnivora; family Mephitidae; genus Spilogale; species Spilogale gracilis. The sequence goes on from PITA01025350.1 coordinate 3,098, forward strand.
TACTGATACATATCTCGCAGTGCTTTATCAGCGTTACACCATCTTCTTGGTTGGGGGAGGAACAAATTGAAGGTCATGTGAGTCCAATATCTCCAACAGGGGGAACAGATGTAGAACCTTTTACCAGCATTCAACAGAAACAAGACCCCATGCATAAGACATTCTTGAAAACCATTAAAAACCATACATAATTGATAGATAGAGGTGGTGGGATGTTCCTTTGTAGTTCCTCAGTTGACTACGTGTTTTTTAAGTTTTGAAGTTAATTGTAAAAATAATAGTTCAGTGTTGAGCACACTGAGTTCTTCTAATGTATTTTCAGTTAGAGTGATGTACGTTACGCTTCTCTGATCATTGGAGATACTGGATTTATCTTAGGATAATTCAAGTGCAGAAGTTTGTGGCTTTTAGAAACGTGAGAAGCCAATTTTAATAAAATTTTAAAACTTAAGTCATCACGATGGCAGGAGGTGCAAAGGTGTGGGTGGGACATCTTGCGTGTCCTGAGTCGATGCCGCAGACATACAAGCAGGACAGTGAGGCATTTTGTTTTTGTCTTTTTTGCAGGCGCTGAACTGCCTGGGCTTTTAATGACCATTACTCCTGACCCGAAGGCACTGGAGGGGAAGGCTAGCTTCCGAATGTCCCGGCTCCTCTTCTAACTGCCGTTTCTAAATTCCCTCAGATTGGAGTCACTTCTGCTTTGCAGAAATTATCTGCTTGGAGCCATGCCTGATTTATAACAACCTCTGGCAAAACCTCAGAAAAGAGATATGCCTTTGGTAGTTAGACAGACAGCAGAGGCAGTGGGAGGGCGCCCTGGAAAGGCTCCCCCGGGGGCTTGAGGCTCTGGGAGCCTCAGAGTCCAGCTGAGGGGCGGCCTCTTGGGGTTTTCTTCTCTCGAGGAGTGTGACGCAGTTAAAAAGGAAGAAAAAAAAAAAAGAGGAGCCCCAGGCCGAACAGTTGCCAATGAAATAGGAGAAGGCACACTTTGAAGCACGTGGGGCTGTGCCTGGGCACCCTGAGCTCACCCACGGCACGGGGGCCCTTAGTCATGGAGTGACACTCGGCTCGGGTCTCCGCACGAGAGAAGGAATGGCCCGGGAAGTCAGTCTGCATTCCCTCCAGGAGCTGGAACGCGAGGTCATCCTCCAGGTCCTGTACCGAGACCAGGCCGTCCAAAACATCGAGGAGGAAAGGATCCGGTACGCTGTCCTCCACGTCGCGCAAGTCTCGGGCTTTTCCTGCGGGCCTCCTGCGGGCCCCCTGCCGCCACCCTGCTTGCTGCTGCTTGCCGCCCACGGGGCGTACGGGCGTCCCCCCTGCGTGTGGCCCCATGAAGGCTAGAAGGGGAGAGGCCAGGTAGCCCTGCCCTGCCCACAGTGAGGGCAAAGGGAGGCTTTTTGTCCTTGACTTAAAATAATGCCTTTTATTTAAAATAATGCGCTAAGTTTGTTGTCTGGCGCTTGTCCCTTTGCTACTTTGTGGGGACTTATCCAAGGGAAGGTTCGAAGGCTTCTACCGTAGCTCTCAAGGGAGAGACCTGCAGCTGAGCGTTGCCTGCATCGCTGGTGGGGGTCACCGGAGGTACACAGAAACGTCGAGAAAGCTGCACAGGAACAGTCGGTCTGCTGCAGTCCATCCCTGTCGTCGTCTTTGTGCGCTTTTTTTTTTCTAATTCGGCTTTGAGGGAAGGGGGAGCATGAAATGTGAACCTGCTGAGCCTGTTCCCAGACTGATCTGTCAGTAGGAAATGTCTTTCTTTGTCTGCCTAGAAGCTGTGCGGGCTGGGTGGCAGGAGTTAACACTTCCTACAGCGTGCGGAGGCTGTATCAAAGCTGCAGGCCTCGGTCAAGGTCCCCCCTGCAGATGGCTGCGTTTTCTTTGTCAATGTCTGTAAAGGACAAAATTTAAATACATCAACTAGGCTTTTGATTTTTTTTTAAAAGATTTTATTTATTTGACAGAGAGAAACACAGCCAGAGAGGGAACACAAGCAGGGGGAGTGAGAGAGGGAGAAGCAGGTCTCCGGGATCATGACCTGAGCCGAAGGCAGTCGCTCAACCAACTGAGCCACCCAGGCACCCCTGATTTTTGTTTTTAATGGCAGAACTCTTTCAGAGTCTGCCAAGAAAAAAGACACATATAGATCAATAAAATTCCGGGCAACCCAAATGCTTCAGGAATGAGAGAGATTTGTGGATTAACTGGAAGACACGATGTTCTTTTTCTATCCTTCCCTGTTATCTCAAAGCTCTCTGAAATGCACTTGTACTTTCTTCCACTAAAAAATATAATACACTGAACAAAATGGAGTTGTCTCTAATGATTAGAGGCCTTTCAGTGATTTAGAAACATTATTTTGAAAATCAACAAAGTAACGTGGATGCTGTGGTCGGAGAGTTTTTTCCAGAGGATACGACTGTCGAGCAAATCCTGCAAGTAGGATGAATATACGCTTGCTTCTTGGGACTGGCATCTCTTTTCTAAAAGTAGCTAGCAGAGACATTTCATGAAAGAATGTTCTGGTTAATAACACCTCTTCGAGGTCCAATGTAAGGTCCCTTAGCACTTGGGCTATCGTCTTAGGGAAATAGGGACTGGAAGTGAACTGACCACCCATTGAAAAACAAAACAAAAGGAAATAAACCAAAACAATAGTTGGGACGCCTGGGTGGCTCGGTCTGTTAAGTATCTGCCTTTGGTCCTGAGCCCAGGGTCCTGGGATCGAGTCCCACATCAAGACTCGTTGCTCAACGGGAACCTGCTTCTCACTCTCCCTGCTGATCCCCCTGCTTGGACTCACACTCTTTCTCTCTGTCTCTGACAAATGAATAAAAATCTTAAAAGAAAAGAACAGTAGCAAAAGCATAGCATCAGTTAAATAATTATTGGCTAACTTAGTGACAACAGCAGGCATGTATATTTTTATAGATCTTTCCATGCCTTCTATATTAAAATGGATGCCAATTTCTCCATGTATGTGTTTTGTTCTCTCTCTCTCCTTTTAACCATTATAACGCCCTTTGGGCATGGAGGAATGAGACTAAAACAAAAGTAGTGGCTAACTCTTCTGTGCCATGTACTTTTTAGGCTTTGCCATTGAATCCTCCCAGCATCCATGGGAGGTGGTGAGCTTTTTCTCATCCCTGCTTCACTGTGGAGAAAATCTCTGAGCCTCTTTCTGGGGAGATTGAAATCCCTAGTTCCCACAGCCAGGCCGTTACCCGGGCCTGATGGGAGCCAAAACCCGTTCTTTCTTCTCTTGCCAGGGGTGGTCTTGTTGGGGCCCTCACCAAGTAGGGGTAGGTCTGGCATCTGTCCTTTCACTCAGTCATATCTTATCCCTTAACTCTTTGGGCCACAGGAAACTGAAGACACACTTGCAGCATCTCCGGTGGAAAGGAGCAAAAGACGTGAGCCAGGAACACAGAGCGAAGTCATGTGCACGCTGTCAGCGTGAGCTGGGGTTTCTGCTGAACCGGGGGGCCGTGTGCAAGGGCTGTAGCCACCGCGTGTGCTCAGAGTGCCGAGTGTTCCTGAGGAAGACCACCAGTGCCTGGAAGTGCACCGTGTGCTTTGAGGACAGGTGAGATGGCCGGGGCGTTCACTCTGGCCACGTGGACCGTCCCAGACTTTCTGCTGGCAAAGTCACTGTCCCTTCTCAAGTTCTATCAGTCAGTATTTACAGGGTTTCATAGGAAGCTACCTTTCTATACTTGGAGGTTATAGTAATTTAAAAATGAATTTTATCATATAAAAAGTTTTTTTCTTTTAATTTACAAATGTTTGTTTATAATGGCTAAGGTTGGGCTAAGCCAGGAGTGAAGATTCATTCGGATTTTGCAACTAGGTGCCTAAATTTTCTTAGAGCTTAATTTATCTCTTTCAGAGAAAATCAAGTGAATTTTAACATAGGGAATGTTAGCGTGATCCTATGTAGCGTTATTTAGTTTTCGAAAGATTTTGTTTATTCATTTAGAGAGCACAAACAGGGAGAGAGGCAGAGGAAGAGGGAGAGAGAGAATCCCAACTAGATTCCCTGCTGAGTTTGAAGCCCCATGTGGGGCTCAATTCCAGGATCCTGAAATCATGATCTGATCATGTTGGGCTGTCTTCATTTATCTTTTTTACTTCTTTTTTTGCTGCTCTGCTTGGGTGAGCTCCACTGCCCTGCCTTCCAGACTGCTGATCTGTCCTTCTGCTTCATCTGGTCTGCTAGGGGAACCCTCCAGTGTGTGCTTCAGTTCCGTGGCTAATGTTTAGCACTTGCTGTTTTCCATCTCTTTGATGAAGTTCTCATTGTGCTCATTGTTAGGATTTTCTGTAGTGAATGGAATGGAGAACCCAAAGGCAAACAGGGTCCAAAGAGTGAGCTTTATTGCGAGCACCCTCGGGCAAAGTTCTGTGAATCGGGAGAGGAAGAGTCCGGGGAAGTCGCGCCCGGATTGGGGAGTGCAGGGGTTTTTAAGCCTTATTGGTTCTGGGTCTGGATTCAGGTGGGTTTTTCCATATTAGACAAGGGAACATCATGTTCCTAGGTGATTGGCTGGGGGTGGGGAAAGTCCAGACGATGGTGGGTGGTCCCTGGCTGGAAAGTCCTGTATGGAAAGTTTCGGTTTCCCGGCTAGGTTTCGATTTACTGGAGATGATGTGGTGGCCGCCGCTGCTTGGGTGGGAAAATCAGCCATCTTGACTCGGTCTGTGATGTCCGCCATTTTGGGTGCCCCTGTCTCTCAGCCAGCCCAACACTCATCTGGTCTTCTCCTGAGTCTAGTCAGCATCTTTATGACCATTACTTTGAATTCTTTATCAGGCAGATTACTTATCTCTGTGAAATTACTGTATTTTTGAGATTTTTACCTTGTTCTTTCATTTGGAACATACTTCTCTATGTCTTCATTTTGCTTGACTCTCTGTGTCTGTTTTCTTTCTTTACAAAAAAAAAGATTTATTTGTGAGAGAGAGAGAGAGAGAACACAAGCAGGGGGAGTAGCACGCAGAGGGAGAAGCAGGCTCCCTGCTGAGCAAAGAGCCTGCTGTAGGGCTCCATCCCACAACCCTGGGATCATGACCTAAGTTGAAGGCCGGTACTTAACCAACTGAGACAGGAGGCCTTGCCCTCTGTGTTCATTTCTATACATTTCTAAACCACAACCTCTCCCCGTCTTAAAGGAATGGCCTCATGGGGGTAACGAGTCCTGTTGTTCGACCTTCTCCTAGCTCTTGGTTATCTTTCCAACCTTTGTGACAGTCCCAGCAACCTGATTCATTCTTGGTAGGGTTCCATTGGTATGTGAAGACATGCTGGTGTTCCAAAGGGAAGGATCTGTTAGAACCTAGTTTCGGGCTGATTGGAAGCCAGACCAGTAAGCAAATGGAGTCCCGTGGCACCACAGTCATAAACTCAGTTGGCCTCCAGACCAGGAGTTCTGAAGGGATTCTTTGGGTGGAGGTTGCAAAACTCAGGGCTCTAGGCAAGTGTCTAAGCTCCTTCCTCGGAGGTACCAGAGAGCTGAAGCAAGGCCGGGCTGAGTGCAAGGATGGTATCTCCCGCCTGTGTTCCCTGAGAGCACAAGCTCTGGTTGTGTGCCAACCAGGAAGTCTGCCCCTCAGGTGAAAGCTCCTGGCCAAGTAAATAGGCCTTTTCCGCAGGGAGAATGGGGATGTGCTTCAGTCTACCGGCTGTGCTGTGCCCTGGGGCTTGTAGGCTGCCCAGAACTCTTTGCAATTGTTATAGTCCCATGGAGCCCAGGAATACAAGCCCCTGGCCACCAGGGCCAGGCGATCAAGGGGTGTCTTCTGTGTGGCCCGCAGGCACCTGCTGGCTTTGCAGTGCAGCTGGAGCGTGCAGGGCGTGCAGCGTGGCCACGGAGTTCCACCGTGTTCCACTGTGTTCGGAAGGCCCGCCCGGGCCGCTCATGCCCTCTGGCTTCCGTGATGCTGCGGGAGAGCACCCTGGCCACCATGCGCCTCAGCAGCAAGGCGGTGGGAGAAGAGCGTGACCGTGACCGCTCACCACGGGCTGCAGCATGGCAGGGGCAGGGGGAGAGCGCGGCCTTGGGGTGCACCACCCACTCCCGCAGGGGAGAGGGAGAGTGCGGATCCGGAGAGAGCCCTGCCCGTCCCCGCCCCTCCGGGAGAGGCTGGAAGATTCGCAGATGAATCTCCTTCACGTAGGGTCTAGATGCTTTTCAAACTTAATATTGTCCTGGGTCTCCGTGTGAAAAGGACCACATGCCCCCTTGGGCTTCAGTCCCACTGTTTTGCTAAGTCAGACCTTCCGGAGGTGAGGCACATCTCTCTGGTGCAGGTCCCAAGGGTTGGGGTGCCTGGGAGAGGCCCCCTCCTGGGGGAGAAACTGTGCTTGTGAGATCCCCCCTGCAGTGGGTGGGTCTCTGTGCCAGGGGCTGGGGGGCGGGCGTGTGGTGGCACGGTGTCTCTGCTTCTACCCACCTCCCTCGCTGTGGTCTTTCCATCCCTGTTGTGAGGGGCGGTTGGCCTGGTTTTCAGCCCTCCTCCAGAGGGAGTTTCATATGAAGCCACAGATCTGGTGTCCGTGGGAGGAGGTGTGTTCGAGGTCTTTCTACACCACCGCCTTCTGGGGCAGGTTTCCATAAAGCCTTTGCGCAGGGGGTAAGCGGACTTATATTGGATACTCAGATAAAGAAGTGAGTATGCTTTCTGTTAGCACCAGACTGAATCTTCTCGTATTTCAATCTTTGAGAGTCTTGAGGGTTTTTTTTTTTAAGTTTTTTTTTTTTAACGTAGGTTGGTATTTGGGCTGCCCATTTCATAAATGATAGACAGCTCCTTTGGCTCAGGCTCCCACTTTTCAAGACGAGAATGGGCTGGTCATCGATTACTTGAACACACAAGAGAAGGTGTTTCTGTTTTTTGGGGACCGTGCACCCAAGGACATAGCAGAACCTGGAGGAGAGGAGAAACATTCATCTGGTGTGCATCTAGGAGAATAATCAGAGACGTGGGGATTCGAAAACAGCTCCAAAGTGTTGCTGCAGATGTGAGAGCGCCCAGGACAAGACTGGGAGAGGCACTCCCACAGTGCCCGGCCAGCTGCTGGGGTTTCTGTTCCCCTCCATCGGGAGGCTTGTGTTTATTGGGCCCCTGACATTAATGTCCTCAAATTTCCTGTCCCTTTGCAAGGCTTAGTTTCAGGGAGAAGAGAAGTTGCTCAACCAGATTTCTTTGCCCCTGAATAGCACACCTTGTATTTATTGGCGCAGCAGCTCGCGCCGACTCGGGCCGGCTTATGTCAGAGCTAACGCTGTGCACCCCATGCATTTCACGTCTCTGGTTTGCTGAGGCCAATGTCCTTCAGGCTTTGCCTTTTCTTTGTCTTTCTTTCTTTCTTTTAGATATAATGTTTTAAATTTAAAAAAAATTATATATATATATAACAACAAATATATTTTGTTGTTTTGTTGTTGTTGTTGGTACAGCCACTCTGGAAAACAGTGTGGAGGTTCCTCAAGATGTTAAAAATAGAGCATTTATCTTTCTTTTTTTAGTGCTCTGTGTTCAAGCCCTTCAGGCTTTCTCGAGAGGGAAGGGCAGGGAGTTGCTGGGAGCTGCCTGGTCTCTTGTGAGAGGAGGTAACAATTCCAAGTAACATCTACAAAGGTCTTAAGATTTTCTTCCCTGTTTTCTAGCCGTATATATTTGAAGTCTAATGGTAAACATTGCCTGGTAAGGGATTAAGTGCATTGGCATATTTTTGTCTTCGAATAGTTCGCTGTAAGCTAAAAATCACAAAGAGAGGACAGACAAGGCTGAGGCCGTCACCTGGGAGGGCAGCCCATTTTGAAATCTGCACCCAACGGGGTGTTGTGCCCTCGCTGTTGTAACTCTGCCCTCTAAGTCCACAAAGTGTGATTTCTAAAACCCCAGCTTCCTTATTGTGAAATAAGGATGCTTTTCAAAATACCAAAGATAATTGCATTATGAGGAGTGAATTGTCTCAGGAAATCATACGGGGACAGAACGAAATAATTTATAACGACACGTGTTCCACCCTCTCTCCTTTCTTGGCAGCCCTCTGTTCTCTCTGGGTTTGTTCACCCTGGACCCCCTTCCTAGAGAGAAGGCTGGTAAAACTTTAGAATATTTGACAGTTACGACTGACAGGGGTCCTGGGATGGGGGATGGACTTGAGGCTTTCCTCTCCCTGCAGCTTCATCAGCTTGAGACTCACTTCTCACTGACAGGTTGTGGCAGTCAGAGCAAAAGCCCAGTGGGACGTGCTGGCCCCAGAGGGGTGTTGAGGTCCTGGGGGGGGCTTGAGGTTTCTGCTTCAAGACAAGTCTCCTCTTAGAGCTGCCAAGGGGGTGGCTGGGAGGCTCAGTTGGTTAAGTGTCTACCTTCGACTCAGGTCACTATCCCAGGGTCCTGGGATTGAGTCCTGCATCAGGCCCCCTGCTCAGTGGGGAGCCTACTTCTCCCTCTCCTTTCTGCTTGTGCTCTCACTCTCTGTCAAATAAATAAGTAAAAACTTTAAAAGAGAGAGAGGGAGATGGTAAGAGTCCCGGGGAGCTCAGAATAGGGAAGAGAGAGGGGTGAGCTGGCTCGAGGTGACTTTCAGAGCATCTGTATTTGGAGTATTTCTGGGTGAGGGTCAGGACCAGGGAGGGAGACAGGCATCCTCATGGAAAGAAGACAGCATGGAGATGGGTGTTTAGCATTTCTTTATACCACACGTTTCATTTTTTCTTTCTTTTCTTTTTTTTATTATGTTCAGTTAGCCTACATATAGTACATCATTAGTTTCTGATGCAGTGTTCAGTGATTCATTAGTTGCATATAACACCCAGTGCTCATCACCACACATGCCCTCCTTAATGCCCATCACTCGGTTACCCCATACCCCCCTAACTTCTGTAACCCTCAATTTGTTTCCCAGAGTCCAGAGTCTCTCATGCTTTGTCTCCCTCTCTGATTTTTTCCCGCTCTTTCCTTCCTTTCCCCTGTGGTCCTCTGTGCTATTCCTTATGTTCCACATATGAGTGAAACCATATGATACTTGTCTTTCTCTGCCTGACTTACTTCACTTAGCTTAATCCCCTCCAGTTCCATCCATGTTGATGTGAATGGTAGGCATTCATCCTTCCTGATGGCTGAGTAATATTCCACTGTGTATATGGGCTTCATCTTTATTCATTCATCTGTTAAAGGGCATCTTGGCTCCTTCCACAGTTTGGCTATTATGGACATTGCTGCTATGGACTTTGGGGTGTAGGTGCCCTTTCTCTTCACTACATCTGTATCTTTGGGGTAAATACCCAGTAGTGCAATTGCTGGGTCATAGGATAGCTCTATTTTTAACTTTCTGAGGAATCTCCACACTGTTTTCCTGAGTGGCTGCACCAGTTTGCATTCCCCCCAACAGTGTAAGAGGGTTCCCCTTTCTCTGCATCCTCACCAGCACTTGTTTCCTGTCTTGTTAATTTTTGCCATTCTGACTGGTGTAAAGTGGTATCTCATTGTGGTTTTGATTTCTATTTCCCTGATGGCTAGTGATGTGGAACACTTTTTTCATGTGTCTGTTAGCCATTTGTATGTCGCCTTTGGAAAAGTGTCTGTTCATGTCTTCTGCCCATTTCTTGACTGGATTATTTGGTTTTGGGGTGTTGAGTTTGGTATATTCTTTATATAAGTTGAGTTTATATAAGTTCTTTTTTTTTTTTTTAAAGATTTTATTTATTTGACAGAAACACAGCCAGAGAGGGAACACAAGCAGGGGGAGTAAGAGAGGGAGAAGCGGGCTTCCTGCCGAGCAGGGAGCCCGACACTCAATCCCGGGTCTCCGGGATCATGACCTGAGCCGAAGGCAGTCGCTTAACCAACTGAGCCACCCAGGCGCCCCCTATATAAGTTCTTTATAGAGCTTGGATACAAGCCGTTTATACGAAATGTCACTTGCAAATATCTTCTCCCATTCCATGGTTTACCTCTTAGTTTTGTTGACTGTTTCTTTTGCTGTGTAGAAGTTTTTATCTTGCATGTTTCATTTAAACCTTAAAACAGTCTTACGGGGCAGCGAGGACTATTATCCTAATTTTATAGGTGAGGAAACAGGAAGCTAAGAGACAGAAGGTAGTTAGCCCAAGGCCAGGGAGGCAGTTGGACTAGAGCCCTGGTCTCCTGAACACCATCCCTTCTAGACTCTGCCCTCTCCCGCCTGCTGGGAGGAAAACCGCTCAGAGGACCTTGGATCTCGGGCCACAGGAAACGGGGTGTGGGCATAGATGCTTTGCTAAGAGGAAGCCATATCACATGGTGCCAGTGTTCTGCAGGGCGGCGCTGGGGGCAGCGGGTCGGGGAGCAGGCAAAGGTCAGTGATCGCAGGAACATGGGGCAGTGAAGTGCGCATGGAGAGAGAAGGCTGGAGGCAAAATGGAATTGGGAACAAAAGAGAAGCAGCAGAAGACCTCAGGAAACAGAGACATGTTGAAAAGGACTTGGAAGAACAAAGCTGGTGAAAGTTGCTTCTAGTCATAAGGGGCCATATGTTGTCCTCAGCAGGAGCCATCAAAGGAGGGTGGTTTGGGAGAAAGAAAGAAGAGAAAGAGGTGTGAATGCACCCTTGCATTCACCCAATGTACTGACAGTGTACTGACAGTTTTCACGGTGAAATGGCAGGAGGTAACAACCGTGTGAAATGCCAGCGAGACTAAGCTTTCCATTTGCTTGTTTGCTTTAGCTTTGGTTTTAAAAAAGAAGATTGAACTTATCGACTTAGGTTCGCATTAATTTTTTTCCCCTTCAAAGTCATTTACCATGCAGTAGCGCCCAATTTCATGTGTCTAAAAAAGACCTGCTCATGCTCCCCAAAGTAGATGGCTGAGGACTTCCAGCGCTCATTCATGTTGCCCTTCCAACTGGGATCTATTTCTGTTGCTTCGTAATTGGCCGTGACCATAAGCAATCATTCATCCTTTAGTCTCAGATGTTCGTCTGGCTGTTCTCTCTCTCTGTTTCATTAGGAATGTTTGCTAGAATAGAGATTTTAGAGTTAAGGTTTCAAATGGTGGGAGGTGGTACTGTTGATTGCAGGATACTTTCTTGGGCTGCTCACACGTCTCTGATGTACTATGCTGGAAGTTAATAGGGAGAAACGTAAGAGTGCCCGGTTGCAAATGAATATAGAGATCTTGGCCTTTCTTATCATGCGCTTAGCTCTCTGGTTGGGATTTGAATTATTGCTGCAGAGTAGAAGGGGTTAAAATAAGATTTTGGAATTTATCAAAGGGGATTTTTTTGTTGTTGCTCAAATACATTTTAGATTAGGATTTAGATGTAAAGATGTCGTTATAGAATGATCTGTCCTATCTCTTGCATTGTGTGAAATATTTTTTATTGACCATCAAGTAACATTTCAAGACAAGTTTTATAGCAGTTGTGTTTCCTGCTTACAGTAAGACTTTCCAGAGTTTGGAAAATACAGTCTTTGCAATTTCAGGCTGATACTCCCAGCATTTTCCTAATCCCATGTTTTGGTAAAATACTGAATCCTCACTTCATACCACCAAGGTAAATGTATGAGAATGGAATAATTTGCAGTCTTAAGTAAATACTTCTGCTCTTCAAGTGAGTCAAAGGTCTAACTCTACAAAATATTGAAAAGAAACAGAATACAGGGTACAGTACAGGGGAGCCAGCGGGGGAGGGATTGACCTCGGTGCCAACGTTAAAGTGACATGTCTTTGCTGCGTATCTTCTATTGCAAAGCCTGATTTTTTTTTCTAATCTGATTTTTAACGTTGCTGATAGAAATTACGTTCGTGCATTTCACATGAAAAAGTATACATGAGGTTGACTATATTGAGTAAATATGTAACACAGTTATACACCTGCACATTTTCAAGAGATTAGCCTGTAAGACCAATTTCACAAGGGAAAAACTTTTTGTTCTTTAAGATAAAGTTTTTTCTTCTTAGTTCTGACTTGGAGATGGCATCTGTTTTGGTCCTCACAGTCTAGCTTGGTTGTTACACAAGGTAAATGTAACTTGCTTTCTGTAGGAATATGATAGATGATAATTATATGTAGGATCGTGATGTTCTATTTAATCCTTTGGCCCAAATGGAAGTAATGACCATTCAATAGTCTTTGAAGTCCTTGTGCTACTAAAACATATAGTAAAAAAGTAGAAGTGTCTAGGACAGTTTGGGGAAAAGTTTATTTTTGGAAAGTTTATTTTGTACTTAACAAAAGGGAATGCTTTCACAGTAATTTGAATATCCTTCCTTTTTATTGAAGCTGAAATTTCTTCTGTGAGCAGTACTTGATTAGTCACACGGGCCTTGCTTTTAAAATCTTTCTTTGAGGAACGCCTGGGTGGCTCAGTCATTGGGCATCTGCCTTCAGCTCCAGTCATGATCCCAGGGTCCTGGGATCGAGCCCCATATCGGGGTCAGACTCCCTGCTCTGCACAAGGTCTGCTTCTCCCTGTCCCACTCCCCTTGCTTGTGTTCCCTCTCTCATTGTCTCTCTCTGTCAAATAAATAAAGAAAATCTTTAACAAAACAAAACAAAACAAAACCTTTCTTTGAGACCAGGAAGCCTTCCGTATCATTAATTCTCTTGCTCATACTTGACGTTGGCATCACACTCAGCTCAGCTGAAACTTCTCGCTCTCCAGTGAAGGTCAGCGAGAGAGGGCTGCTTTCTTGGGCTGGCGCTTTGCACGGTGGGGAGGCTTGTAGTTCCTTTGAAGTCATGCTTTCGTAGGGACTTCCACCATGTCATACCCATGTCCATAGAGCAGACCAAAGTGCCTTCTGATACCAAAGAGAAGTCATGTGTGGATTTAGTGGTTTTAGATGATTCATCTCCTGTACTGTTCCATTATGCAGATAGTTAAGAATAGACGTTTTGTTTAAAGAAAGTTGCCCATGGATTTCTACTAATTATAAAGCTGACCTCCTAGGCTATACCCCTCTGAGATCCCTTCTATCTTTGGGATGCTTTGGTGATGATGGAATTAGATTTTGTGACATCTTTGTTAGATTCAAACTTACACTTAATGATTTGTTTTAAAGAAAGTAACAGGTGCTTCTTTAAAAGGAAAGAAATACGTCTGCCTGATTCTACTGTGTACTGTGCTACCCACATGGTCAAGTACTTTGATAACTATAGAAACGAAGTCATCAGATAAGAAACCAGTTATTCCTTCCCCTCTTATAATTGTAAAAACTTGCTAAGAAGGCAGTGGAACTGTTACCTCAAACAGAATCCTCAATGCCTAGCGAGTAGGTTTTGTGCCTCTGAAATGGTTACTTTGTGCTTAAGTCTCCATAAATAAAGGTGGGAAATTTATGTTGCCTAATGCTTGGGAAAGGAGGTAGGATGCACATAACATCCTATGTAACATAGAATCTTACATGTTAAACACATCTGGGTTGATTTTCAGTTTGATTTAGGAAACATATTTAAAATTTGAATCTTATAAGTGTTGATAGATCCTGGGGCACCTGGCTGCCTCAGCCAGTAGTGTATACGCAATTTTCTATCTCAGGGTCGTGAGCTCAAGCCCCATGTAGGGCCTGGAGCCTGCTTAAAACAAAAAATAAATAAATTTAAAAATGCTGACAGATCCTAAAAACTAGTATATTATAAAACCTTTTGCCACCTGAAATAGCAAAATGAAAATATTAAGGCTGAGGGTTTTTGTTTTGGTTTTTTAAGATTTATTTATTTATTTGAGAAAGAGAGAATGAGCAGGAGAGGCAGAGGGAGAGGGAGAGAGAATCTCAAGCAGACTCTCGGCTGAGCATGAAGTCCGACTCAGGGTTGGATCGCAAGACCCTGAGATCATGACCTGAACCAAACCCAAGAGTCGGATATTTAAATGACCATGCCGTCAAGGCTCCTCTTAACATTGGTTTTGACAACAGCCTTGTAGCTTTCCAATAGTCAAAGAATGAGGCAGTGTTGACAGCATCCTTATTCACAATAGTCACAAGGTGGAAACAACCCGGTGTCTATCAACTGATGCACGGATAAGCAAGATGTGATATATACATGCTGTGGAATATTACTCAGCTACAAAAAAGAATAAAATTTAATATAAATGTAAATAAAACATGGATGAACTTTACAAATATTAAGTGAAATAAGCCAGAAAGAAGAATGTACGATTCTACTTACACGTTGTACCCAGAGTAGAGACAGAAATTCATGGAGACAGAAATATTTTATAAAGATTATACATTTCATTATTTTGAAGTTCTTAGTATTATTATACATTACTTTTATGTCCTATATCTCCCTCAGCAATTATTTTTTTCACCTGCATAGATTTATGATCATATTTACAATTTTTAAACCAACTCTAAGTTTTAACATATTCAGGCACTCATCGCCAATCTTTTGAGACCATGATTTCCCAATTCTCAAGTTCTTTATTTTGATTCATTTTTCAATTAACTGAAGTGCCTCTTGAAAGGTTTTTTTTTGTTTTTTGTTTTTTGTTTTTTTTTTTTTGCCCCAGAAGAGCATGTGGGTGTCATGAGAGCTGCGTCTTTGCAGATTTAAGGTTGTCCTCCATAGCCTTCCCTCATGAGTAATGACTTCACTGGGTTTTAAAATCTTAGGTCCCAACCTTTTCATCTCAAGTTCAGAAAATGTGTTCTCATTGTCTTTGGAATTTGGTATGACAGAGACATCTGAAGCTATTTTTGTTTTTATTTCTTTTAGTGATCATCCGGTTTTTATGTGTTACAAACATTGGTTTTGTGTTTTTTTCTTTCCTGTATCCTTGTAATGAAAAAAAATTTCTCGTCCATGTCTGAGTATGAGTTCCTCTATGTTCGTTCTGTACAATGAATTTCCTCTGAGCCCCTTATCCCTTGGATTTGCTCATTAAAAAAAATACACATTTTTAGGGTTGCCTGATGGTGCAGTTGGTTAAGCGCCTGGCTTCTTTAAGGGCCTGGGTCATGATCTCAGGGTCCTGGGATCTGGCTCCATGGGGGCCCCCCCGCGCTCAATGTGGAGTCTGCTTGAGACTTCCTCCCTCTGCCCCTCTGTCCTACGCACCCTTTCTTTCTCTCTCTTGCTCTCAAATAATAAATCTTTTTCTTTTTTTAAGATTTTATTTATTTGACAGAGAGAAACACAGCCAGAGAGGGAACACAAGCAAGGGGAGTGAGAGAGGGAGAAGCAGGCTTCCCACCGAGCAGGGAGCCCGATGTGGGACTCGATCCCGGGTCTCCGGGATCGTGACCTGAGCCGAAGGCAGTCGCTTAACCAACTGAGCCACCCAGGCGTCCCTCCGTTGTGTTTTATATGTCACATTTTACTTGTCTATTCATTCCCTGAGGGACACTTGGGTGAATTCTACCCCTTGGCTATCCCAAGTGGTGCTGCTGTAAGCATAGTATGCAAACATCTCAGAGAAGAGACCCTACTTTCAGTTCTTTTGGAAATAGACTCAGGAATGAAATTGCTGGTGCGTGTGATACTTGTATGTTTAATTTTTTCATGCTGCTTCCCATAGTGGCTGGACCATTCAATAATCCCACCAGTGGGGCACAAGGGGCTATGTCTTTATATCCTCATCAACACGTGTTCTTTTCAGTTGTTTTGGTTTTGATAGGAGCCACCCTAATAGGTTGAGGTGAAGGTGTGCTTGGTTTTGGACACGGTCACATTTTCTTCGGTCAGGTACGCGTCCTTGGATTATCCCTTATGCAACTTGCCCTGCCTTCTTAGGGAATAGCTTTTAATACAAAGATTGGCTTTGTTCTCTGTCCTCCACATCTGATGTCTTTTCCTTTTCTGTTCATGTTCCCGAAAAGCACGTCTGCTGGGTCAGCTCACTCATTCGGCTTTCCAGACTCTCCACTCTGCTCCTGCTTCTTGGCAGACCGTCTGTTCCGCTTTTCCCTAGTTTCCTAGATTTGTCTTTGTTCTAGTCTGGTGTCTCTTCCTGTCTGCCTGGTTTATCCTTCTGTCTTTCTGTCTCCTCCTAGAGGAGGGTCTTCGGTGCTTTTGAGGACAAAACGCTCTCTGAAGTGTTCCCTGGTCCCTTGTGCTGTGTGTCCTGAGACGTCTTCAGCATTTTGTCAGAGGTTCTCAGTTGTCTCTTCAGGTTGAAGAATTGCCAACAGGCATGGGCTTGTTGTTTCTTGCCCTTCCTGTGGCCCCTTTGGCGGTGGGGGCCCTTCGTAGATCTTCAGGGAGGATAGGGCAATGCGCAGCATCTAACCTGATTCTTTGTTGAGGCCTCAAGTGCAGCAAGTTCAGTTCTTTTCAACTAGTTACCTGATGTAACAAACCAAGAATCCCAAACATGTGGCCAACAGGCTGCTGACAGCCCATGAGCATTTGGCCTGAAGTCTAATATTTATCATTTTAGTGCCTTAAAATGGACCATGGGTTCTCCAGCTCTCCACAGTCCCCACCCCTCCTTATTGTCTGCACCCAGCTTGCTTCCCTCCTTTACTGTGTCTGCCTGGCTGAGTCCGTGACCCCCACCCCATGTGTTTAGAGGGCCCCCCCCACATTAGATCTCAGTGCCTACCCCAGCAGGATCCCAGCTTCTCCTTACAGTTCTCAGGGTGCTCCCCACAGAGCAGGGGCTTTTCATTCATTCACCAACCCACACAGATTCACTGGCCCCTGCCATGTGCCCCAGTCTTGCTTGGTGCTGTGAATACAACCCAAAGTATGAGGCAGGGGGAAGCTGTCTTCTCTCTGAGGTCAACCGAGGGAGAGTCACTAATGTTTTGCAGGAAGGGGTGGCAGCAGCTCGATACAATAATTTCTTTATCTTCATCTGATTCTCTGAGTCCTCCTCTAGTTACCTAGGATTTAATCACTATTATCAATCTTTTTTTTTTCCTGTAAAAATGTTGAAAGCAGATCAGCTGAGCTGGCAGGAAAAAGCCTCACTCTTTTTGCTTTGTAACTAAAACCATCTTAGATGTGAGATTATTTGAAGTAAAAATAAAATGAAAAAATTCCACTGTATGTTTGCCTCAGACGAGTTTCGCTGGAATTACCCAACAGGTGGGCACGCCAGCACAGAGCGGTTAGGTGGGTCTCAGTTTTATAATATCCGGCTTCTCTAGTTGGACTTTTTGCAGCTTGTTCATTTGATGAGTCCCTAGAGGCCTCCTGAGGCTTCCTGGCCATCAGGATATCGGTTGGAGAGCAGATTTTCCCTGGTGAAAGGTGCCTCTGTAGGCATTTCCAGAATCCTAACTCTGCAGACCAGTTTTCCAGCTTGTCCCTTGCATGGTGGAAAATACATTAAGCAACTCTAGGGACATCGTGCTTTTTTTTTTTAAGATTTTATTAATTTGAGAAAGAGTGTAAGAGAGAGAGCACAAGAAGGTCAGAGGAAGAAGCAGACACCCCGTGGAGCTGGGAGCCTGATATGGGACTCGATTCTGGGACTCTGGGATCATGACCTGAGCCTAAGGCAGTGGCTTAACCAACTGAGCCATCCAGGCGCCGCATGATGACTTTTTGAAGAGCGTGAGGTGTGGATGGGACAGTTAACCATCTGCACAAGCAGGTAATTGAGATGCAAACAAGATACAAGTGCATTCCACCAGGCCTGTTCGCCTCATTGCTTGTCTGAGAGTAGCAGGTCAGAGGCTCTTGTGGGGTCATCCATCCATTGTATCTTTCAACATTTGTATGCTGGGCTTTGCAAAGTGCTTTTCAACAGCTATTTCTTGTTTGTGGCTGAAAGGACTGCGTGAGCAGAGTTCAGGGCGATGGGAACGGAGGCCGGGACCCCGGCAGTGTGGTCAGAGCAGGCTCGGCGCTGCGTGCTTGGCATTTGTGGCCCTGATCGCCGACTCAATGGCAAAGCCAGATGCCAAGTTCAGCTCTCCTGATTCTGTAGCTTCTCTGTCTCCAAACACCTAGGCTTTTGCTTTCCAAGATGTACTTGTCAGTTGATTGAAAACTTTTTTAAAAGTTGTTTTTTCGGGGCGCCTGGGTGGCTCAGTTGGTTGGGCGACTGCCTTCGGCTCAGGTCATGATCCCGGAGACCCGGGATCGGGTCCCACATCGGGCTCCCTGCTCGGCGGGAGGCCTGCTTCTCCCTCTCTCACTCCCCCTGCTTGTGTTCCCTCTCTGGCTGTGTTTCTTTCTGTCAAATAAATAATAAAAAAATCTTTTAAAAAAAAAAAAAGTTATTTTTTCTTCTTAACTTATTCATTTGAGAGAGAGAACAAGCACGAGTGGGAAGAGCAGAGGGAGAGAGAGCGGCAGACTCTCTGGGCTCAGTCCCAGGACCCTGACGCCATGACCAGAGTCGAAGGCAAATACTTAACCCACTGAGCCACCGAGGGGCCCTTCATTGAACAAGTTTTAAAGAAGCAAGTCTCGATTCTGAGGACTGTAAAAACATTAGCCTGTTGCTGAGCTCAGAAAATGTTTCAGGAAGCTTTCATAGCCAGATTCTGATGAATCATCTGGGAAGAAATAAACGTTTCCTCTGGTTGCCATGAGTCGGGCTACCCTGTGTCGGCCTGAATGAGGACAGAGACGTGCAGGTGCAGCCAGTGCAGGGTCTGCTGGCCTTGGTCTTAGAGGATAAGAGCAACAAATGGGCCCCCTTTTTGTGTCTCGGGATCGGTGTGGACAGGGAGCCTTTAGGAAGGTACTAGGGAATCATTGCTTAGGAACGGCCGGTTCTGTAAGGAAACCACTTCAAACACAAAAGAACGGCGTTGGCATACAGTTTAGGACTGCGGTGTTTTTATCCTTCTAGTCTTTAATCACAGACAAGCCTGAGGGACCCCAAGTCTGTGTCCGGATCTGTCCTGCCCATAAGCTCCCACTTGAACTTCACAGGTAGTCAGTTGGGATATGCAGTTAGAGGACCCAGCACCCAGGGATGGATGTTGTAAGTCACTGCATCGGCTCTGAAACCAGGGCTGGAGGAAGACGGTGATTTACTCAGGTGTCTCCCCCTCCCTCCGCTGAGCTTTGCTTCCAAGATTGAGATGGCGCATCTGTGCGCTGCGTCTGGCTAGTGTCCCCTGGGCTCGGCTGACCTGCTGACCCGCTGACCATAGGGGGTGCTGGTTTGACTCACTGCTGAGCTCTCAGCTCTGACCGCCTTCCCCTCCGAGCCCGGCGCCATCCCCGCACCGCCCTGTACGTGGGTGCTGCTGGTCCCAAGGGTAATGGGCTGTGGAGCATGACAGGGTAGGTTGGCTGAAAGAGTCACCACCACCAGGAAGAAAAATCCAGGAAATAGAGCTCATGTATTAGATGGAGGCTTCCTGTTTCCACGTTTCACTTGGCTCCTCGACTCTCTTCATCTGCTGGTTAGACTTCGTCCTGCTGGGAAGGATGGAAACCTTGCCTGTCGGCACAGGACAGTTTTGGCAAGTGTGGTCCTTCCCAGGAGCCTGAATTCACCGCCCACCCTATTCGTCTCCCCAAAGTCGGTTTTTGATGCCCTGCTTGCCTCCACACACCAGAGGGAACTTCCGAGGAGCTGGCTTCTCAGTGTTTTGTGTCAGTTTAGTAGATTAGATATTAGACTATACGGCATAAACTTTTCTCTTTCTCTCTAGAGGTATATCACAGTTGAAAATTTTATATATTTTGGCCCTGAATGGTAGTGACTGATTATCAAACAGTTTATAAAAGCCCTGTGTATTCTTCCCTTGTTCTAGTCACTAAGCACTGGGAATCATAATTTACGTACTAATCAGAGAACGTAACAGTTTCTCATGAGATAAAGTGGGAGAAGCTGGTTGTTGTCTTCTAACAATTATTAGAAATCCGTAGAGAAAGAGGATATTTTTTAAAAACATGTAGTTGGGGGGCACCTGGGTGGCTCAGTTGGTTGAGCGACTGCCTTCGGCTCAGGTCATGATCCCGGAGACCTGGGATCGAGCCCCACATCGGGCTCCCTGCTCGGCGGGAAGCCTGCTTCTCCCTCTCTCACTCACCCTGCTTGTGTTCCTTCTCTGGCTGTGTTTCTGTCAAATAAATAAAATCTTAAAAAAAATTTTGGATTAAAAACATGTAGTTGGACATATATTTGTGAAATGACCTGACATTTACAGCCGTTGTAAGCATTAGGTAAGAAAAATCCATTTGAATTCATATATAGCCTTCAAGAACTTAATGGAGAACTCATTTCAGTACTTTATAGACAAGAATTCATAAGTTGACATTTTAATTTTTCTTAAACTTTCATAATCCAGGCATTGGCAAGTTGTATGGCACATTATTTTAAGGATGTGGAAAACTTGTAGTTTCTATTGTTTACTTTTTTTTACATCCTGAAAGGATGGTAACAATTCTACATTTCCAAGGTTTTTTGATGTTGAGGGTGGCTTCTCCAGAAAGTTGGGAACAGTCAAGAGCACAAGGCATCTGGGGGCTTCGATTTCAACCAGAGGGCATACAAAGGGCCCTGTTCTTCCTGTGACTGAGACTGGGGGAGATGAACGGCAGCAGGTACTAGCAGAGAAGCTGGATAAGAAGAGGCCATTTCTCAGGTGGTCCCCTCGGACCCATGTCCTGGGTCCCCACACGGTACATGGATCCCACATCCCAGACTTCAGGTCCTTCCAGGAAACTTCACGGCTCCTCTGCGAGCTCTTCGGAAACACTGTGGCTGACATAAACTAACCCCAACCTACCCCAGGGATGACCTCCCTCCCGGCCAAATAGACAGCTTTGGATTTTTTGTTGACTCTCTCTTCACGCCATTGTTTACCGTTGTAAACATAATAAATTGATCATTTGATGGTAATTCTATGTCTCCTTGTATATTTATTAGGAAAATATGAAGTAATATGTATTGGCCACACACATGTGTTAGTATGTATGCATTGCATGTACATGTTACGTACAGGATAAAATAGAGCCCTGCAGACTCTGAGCTCTGCTGCCGACATGTCAGATCACGTAACCTCTATGGGAGATCTGAAAAGTCGGGGATGGGACCGGATATTCGAACTCTGAGGACCCTTGCAAGACTAATCTTATGTGATACTATCTACCTACCTCTTATGGGCCGGATACAGCACCGTCCACATCTCTCTCTGAGGCTTCCTTTCTGCTTATTTTTCAGAAATGTGAAAATAAAAACTGGAGAATGGTTTTTCGAGGAACGAGCCAAGAAATTTCCAACTGAAGGTAAATGTTCTTAAGTTTTTTTCCTAAAGTAAAATGATATACTTCTAGTTTTAAAGTGCTTGTGTTAAGACTTTTGAATGCAAAAACTTCAGAGGCTGGGGCGCCCAGGTGGCTCAGTGGGTTCAGCGTCCGACTCTTCGTTTCAGCTCAGGTCTTGATCGCAGGGTCGTGAGTTCAAGCCCCATGTTGGGCTCCGTGCAGGGCCTGGAGCCTACCTCACACAGACTTCTGGCCTCCTGCTCTGTTTGACTGTGTTCTCGCACCTGCCCTTTGGCCCACAGCGCTCAGCATCTTCCGTTGTGGCG